>ML369083.1:38452-86610 GCA_005239525.1 Nicotiana knightiana
AGTGTTTGATAGAAAGCTCAAATGAGTTCAAGACATGTTCATGATTCCTAATTCTAAGTTTAAATGTGCCGCATTGTGAATTAGATTGAAGGTGCTAGAAGGTCTGGTGATTTGAGAGAGAAATTAAGGAAAAATCCCGATTCGAGGTATGTATGGATAACTTTAACCTTTGTAGAATCCTCTTGTTGGGTCCGAGCATATGGTATGTGTACCTTGTTTGAAAACATGTGAATTGATTGTTCAAATGTGTTGAGACGTAAGATTCTATTCTCTGATTGTCCTAGTTGATTTCCATACTACCGTACTATATGAGACTGTGAAAAGTGTTTTGATGTGCCTATCTTATTATGTGCAAAGCTCGTAAATGCTTGAGGGTATCGATATGAAAGTATGTGTTAATGAATGAAAGAAAGTTACTGTGCCCAAGTGTGGGAATGTATATAATGGCTAAGGAAAACCGTGCATGATAGGTAATGAAAAAGAGTATTGTGAAATTATGTGAATGAGTTGAACAATTATGGCAATGCCTTGTATATGAATTACTACTTGGGGAGAATTATTGTGCCTTGGGCCCAAATATATTAATGGTGGACGTGAACTTGTGATTCCTTGAAATGATAATTCTTGTGATGTAATTGTTTGTGGTTGCTGTTATGAAATATGATTGTCAGGTGGGATCGAGTTGCGTGCCGCAACACGAAGTAATAAGCTTGATGAGACGCGAGGTAATAAGGGTGGACGAGGTAATAAGGGTGGAATGTGATCATTATCACTATCGGAATGAAAAATCCGGGAAACTCTTGAATATGGTGATGTTGAAAGGGAAAAAGGAGAGATTGTAAAAATTGTTGATTTTGGCTGTTTCTTTCCACGTGCATTGATTGATTGGTTCTATTACTGTCTCTTAATTGTGTATTGTTTGATTGTACTTGGGATAAAGTTTGTTCATACATACTAGTACTATTCCACAGTACTAACGTCTCTTTTGCCGGGGGCGCAACATCTTTTTATATGGATGTAGGTGGGTCCATAGCAGGTTGCTCAGCTCTCCGTTAGTGGTGCTTTCTCCTCATCCTTTCTCAGCTGTACTGGTGAGCCCACTTCCTCTCGGGGCCATGTGTAGTTCATGCCATCTCCTTTTGAGTATATTATGTATTGTAAGGTATAGTCGAGGCCTTGTTGCCGGCAAGTATGGTATAAACTCCTAGTACTCTTAGAGGCTCCGTAGACACTATGTGGTTGTATATATATATTTTTGGGTAGCGGTTGAATTTGCTCGTAATCGTGGTCCGTATTGGGAAGTGTTGTATCTATTACGTATGTTTTGGGAAATCTAATATAATAATGTAAAATGAGGAAAAATTGGATTTATTGTGGTAATCACACACTTTTAAGCTTATCTCACTGTTTCACATAAATAATGGATGATATAAACACGGGGAAGCGCGTTGGGTAGGAAAGGCAAATCAGGTTCGCTTGACTGGGGTCACCCGGTTGAGTGCCAGTCGCGTCCCTAGATTTCGGGGCGTGAAAAACTTAGTATCAGAGCCTAAGGTTTTAAAAGTGTCCTAGGATGTCTCTGAGCCGTGTCTAGTAGAGCCTTTCTTATCGGTGTGTTGTCGACCACATCTATAATTAGGGGCTACATGGACATTTAGGAAACACCCTTTTCATTGTTATTCTATATCGTGCGGTGATGTGTAAAGTGAGAATATTCTTGTCTGACTCGTGCTCTGTTCCAAAATTTTTAGTGATGGCACCAAAGAAGAGAGCTCAACTCGTCCTAGAGGCCAATGCCGCCCCATGTATGGCCGTGAATTTTGTACCCGATGGTGCGGGTGAGAGCGAATCCCCGACCTTGAATCCATTTGGCCTATCTGTTCCTAATCAGTGTGCTCCTATTCCTGCTGCGGCGGAGGGTGCTACAATCCCTCCCGCCGATATTCCTGATCCTTCTTCAGTTCCAGCTCCAGGTCCCGGTACTTCCGATGGGGACCTCAGGGGAGCTATTCATATGTTGACCCAGTTAGTGGCCGCTTAGGCCCAAAGATCTCATGCTGCCCCTGTGTCCTCTAGCGGACATGGAGATTCCGCCGGTTCCAGAGTCAACCAGTTTCTGTAGTTGGCCCCTCCAGAGTTCTTAGGTATTGATCCAGAGGCCGATCCGCAGGACTTTCTAGATGAAATATCCAAGACACTTCGGGTTATGAGAGCTACAGAGACAGAGTGGGTTGAGTTAGCATCTTACACGTTGAGGGGAGCAGCGTATTCCTGGTTCGAGATGTGGGAGGATTCCCGTTGGGAGGGAAGTCGTCCGGCGAGATGGGATGAGTTCGTTGATGCTTTCATGGATCTTATGAATCGGGTTTTCAAACCGTTTCTTGACTCCTTCGTGATTGTTTTTATTGATGACATCCTTGTCTACTCGCGCGGTCGGGAGTATCATGCTAATCACCTCAGGATAGTTCTGCAGACTCTTCATCAGCACCAATTGTATTCCAAGTTTTCAAAATGTGAATTTTGGTTGGTGTCAGTCACATTTTTGGGTCATGTTGTTTCCAGAGAAGGGATTAAGGTTGATCCCCAGAAAATCACAACGGTAAAGGATTGTCCTAGACCAACGACCCCGACAGAGATTCGCAGTTTCTTGGGTCTGGCCAGGTATTATCGGAGGTTCGTGGTGGGGTTCTCTACCCTCGCCTCCCCATTGACTAAATTGACGCAGAAGGCAACTAAGTTCCAATGGTCTGACGCTTGTGAAAAGAGCTTTTAGAAATTGAAATCAAGATTGACTTCAGCATCGGTGTTAACTTTGCCAGAAGGCATGGAGGGATTTGCGGTTTATTGTGATGCTTCAAGGGTTAGTTTGGGATGTGTGTTGATGCAACACGGGAAGGTTATAGCCTATGCTTCCAGGAAACTCAAGAATAACGAGAAGAATTATCCGACGCACGATTTAGAACTCGCAGCAGTTGTGTTTACATTGAAAATCTGGCGGCATTATTTGTATGGGGTCCATGTGGACCTGTTCTCAGACCACAAGAGTCTCCAATATTTGTTCAAGCAGAAGGAGTTGAATTTAAGACAGCGGCGATGGTTAGAATTGCTTAAGGATTATGATATGAACATTCTGTACCATCCAGGGAAAGCAAATGTAGTGGCCGACGCTCTAAGTCGGAAGTCTATGGGTAGTCTGGCTCATTTGGAGAAAGACCAGAGGCCATTGGCTCGGGAGGTTTGTCAATTAGCTAGTTTAGGGGTCTGTCTCTCGACCTCAGACGAGGGGAAAGTCATGGTGCATAATGGGGCAGAATCATCACTTGTAGCGGAAGTCAAGGAGAAGCAGTTTATTGATCCAGCATTGGCGCAGTTGAAGGGGGCAATTTTGAATAGCAAGATTTCGGCATTCTCACTCGCAAGTGATGATGGTGTTTTGCGGTGCCAGGGAAGGCTATGTGTTCCTGATGTGGATAATATTCGGGAGAGGGTGATGGCGGAAGCTCACAGTTCTAGGTATTCCATTCACCCAGGTTTTACGAAAATGTATCAAGATCTTCGGGAAGCTTATTGGTGGAGCGGCATGAAAAGAGGTGTGGCCGACTTTGTATCCAAATGTCCGAATTGTCAGCAGGTGAAGGCCGAGCATCAGAGGCCTAGTGGGTTAACTCAACTTATGGAAATTCCAATATGGAAATGGGAAATGATCAACATGGATTTAGTGGTAGGGTTACCTCGCACTCAGCGCCAAGTTTTGGGTGATAGTGGATCGACTCACGAAATCAGCTCACTTCTTGCCGGCCAAGTCCACTGATACTGCAAGACAATACACTCAGTTGTATACCAAGGAAATAGTCAGGCTTCATGGTACTCCAGTTTCCATTATCTCAGATCGAGGAGCCCAATTCACGACATTTTTGGAGGAAATTTCAGCAAGGTTTGGGTACTCAGGTAAATCTCAGCACAACTTTCCATCCGCAGACTGATGGTCAGGCAGAGCAGACTATTCAGACACTTGAAGATATGTTACGGTCTTGTGTGTTGGACTTCAAGGGTAGTTGGGATGATCATTTACCGCTTATCGAATTTTCTTACAATAACAGCTTTCACGCTAGTATTCAGATGGCCCCATTTGATGCATTATACGGAAGGAGGTGTAGATCTNTTCGTTGAAGAGAATTGGAATTCCAAGTTGATGATTGGGTATTCTTGAAGGTATCTCCCATGAAGGGAGTGATGCGGTTTGGGAAGAAAGGTAAATTGAGCCCAAGGTATGTCAGGCCATATCGGATTGCTCAAAGGATAGGTCAAGTTGCTTATAGGTTGGAATTACCCCCTGAATTGTCATTAGTGCACCCGGTGTTCCACGTGTCCATGTTGAAGAAAGCGGTTGGAGATCCATCAGCTATCGTGCCAGTTGAGACTATTGAGGTTAATGAAGAATTATCGTATGACGAGGTTCCGGTTTCCATTCTTGATAGACAAGTCCGTAGATTTAGGAACAAAGAAATTGCTTCAGTTAAAGTGTTGTGGCAAAGTCAGCACGTTGAGGAAGCCACGTGGGAAGCGGAAGATGTGATGAAAGAAAAATATCCCCATTTGTTTGAATAAGTCTAGTAGTGTTCGTTAGAACTATCATCTCTAAGAAAATTATATTTTATGTTCGAATTTGTGCAAAAGCACCCCATCTTCCCCTAATTGCCTTATTGTTATAATTTTCCAATGTGTGCTAAAACTAAATTCGCAGTTCTATTTGGGTAGTGTGCAACCCTTGAGGTATATGAAAGTTTTGTGGAACGTATGTGTTAGGCAAGTGATTAATAGTAGTGTAGGTTGGTAATGATCAATTGAAATAAATATAGTATATTGAGGTGATTGGGTTGTATGGGACTCATTCAAACGACCAAGTTATGTGCAAAAATATGAATCGTGTGCAAATTTGTGGTATAAGAAGAAAGAACTATGTGTAGTTGACAAAACGATTGAATATTTGCAAATTGTTGAGATAACAACGTTGCGTGTGAGTTATTGGGTGATTAAAACTGTGTAATGGTGCTTGAAAATGTGTTTCGGGGGCTCTCTGACAGGTAGATAGGTCTAATTACAAAGGGAACTCTGGCGAAATTTTTCTGAGATATTGGAGTTAGTAAAAATCTGGAAGTTGCATGTCATGCCTTCAAAACTAAATGATTTCCAAAACCCTCATTCGAGGACGAATAATTTTTAAGGGGGGGAGGATGTAAAGACCCGTAAAATTTTCTCGTTTTAAAATAATGCCCGAATGAGTCCCCGAGTTGTTTTTATCGTGGAAAATTTTAAAACGGACCTAAATTGAGTAAAAAGTACCCCGAGACTTAAAGAATAAAATTTTCCAGAAAGTAGGTGTTATGCGACGCACTATGCGATCGCATAACGTGTATGCGGACCACATAATGGTCGCATACACGGGCAGATCACTGCCCCATTTGAGGTCAACTATGCGGTCCAATGTGCGATCACATTTCAGTTCTGCAAACCGCATATCTGTCGCATTGTTGCCTTTGATTTTGGGAGGAAAGTTATGCGATGCATTATGCGATCGCATAACGTGTATGCGGACCGCACAATGGTCGCATACCTGGGCAGTGTGTTTTGAATTTTGGCCCATCTCGAGGGCCATTATGCGGTCGATTCTTCGGACCGCATGTCAGGAATGCGATCGCATTCCTGACCGCATTCTTGTGTCGGGCCCTATTTTTCTAATTTTTTTAAAACCCGAACCCAATTCATTAAACACCCCTCCCCTTCAATTTTTAACCATTTTCTAATATATTAGAGAGAGGAAAGAGTGGGTTCTAGAGAGAGAAAGTCCCAACTTCATCAAATTGGTCTTCCTTCATCGCTCAAGCTTGGAACTAATCAAGTAGGACACAAATTTCTTCACTCTAAGAGGTAAGCTTCTACCTCATTAACCTTAATTTCCAGATTTTTGTTAAAATGAGACATGGGTAGGATAGTTCATAAAGATGGGGTTAAGAATCTTGCATGCATGTACCCAATTTATCATAATCTAGTAAAGGAAAATAGGTTGGAGTAACCTTTCACTAAAAATGGGTTATTTAATCTGAAGGAACACCCAATGTTTGATAAAAAAACTCAAATGAGTTCAAGACATGTTCATGATTCCTAATTCTAAGTTTAAATGTGCCACATTGTGAATTAAATTGAAGGTGCTAGAAGGTCCGGTGATTTGAGATAGAAATTAAGGAAAAATCCCAATTCGAGGTATGTATGGATAACTTTAACCTTTGTAGAATCCTCTTGTTGGGTCCGAGCATACGGTATGTGTACCTTGTTTGAAAACATGTGAATTGATTGTTCAAATGTGTTGAGACGTAAGATTCTATTCTCTGATTGTCCTAGTTGATTGCCATACTACCGTACTATATGAGACTGTGAAAAGTGTTTTGATGTGCCTATCTTATTATGTGCAAAGCTCGTAAATGCTTGAGGGTATAGATATGAAAGTATGTGTTAATGAATGAAAGAAGGTTAATGTGCCCAAGTGTGGGAATGTATATAATGGCTAAGGAAAACCGTGCGTGATAGGTAATGAAAAAGGGTATTGTGAAATGATGTGAATGAGTTGAACAATTATGGCAATGCCTTGTATATGAATTACTACTTGGGGAGAATTATTGTGCCTTGGGCCCAAATATATTAATGGTGGACGTGAACTTGTGATTCCTTGAAATGATAATTCTTGTGATGTAATTGTTTGTGGTTGCTGTTATGAAATATGATTGTCAGGTGGGATCGGGTTGCGCGCCGCAACACGAAGTAATAATCTTGATGAGATGTGAGGTAGTAAGGGTGGCCGATGTAATAAGGATGGAATGTGATCATTATCACTATCGGAATGAAAAATCCGGGAAACTCTTGAATATGGTGATGTTGAAAGGGAAAAAGGAGAGATTGTGAAACTTGTTGATTTTGGCTGTTTCTTTCCACGTGCATTGATTGATTGGTTCTATTACTGTCTCTTAATTGTGTATTGTTTGATTGTACTTGGGATAAAGTTTGTTCATACATACTAGTACTATTCCACAGTACTAACGTCCCTTTTGCCGGGGGCGCTACATCTTTTTATATGGATGTAGGTGGATCCATAGCAGGTTGCTCAGCTCTCCATGTGGGTGTATATATATATTTTTGGGTAGCGGTTTTATTTGCTCGTAATCGTGGTCCGTATTGGGAAGTGTTGTATCTATTATGTATGTTTTGGGAAATCTAGTATAATAATGTAAAATGAGGAAAAATTGGATTTATTGTGGTAATCACACACTTTTAAGCTTATCTCACTGTTTCACATAAATAATTGATGATATAAACACGGGGAAACGCATTGGGTAGGAAAGGCAAATTAGGTTCGCTTGACTGGGTTCACCCGGTTGAGTGTCGGTCGCGTCCCTCGATTTTGGGGCGTGACATTAAGGAAGTCACAGAATTCAATCACACAAGGAGTTCGTAATAGACTCCTTTAATTAAGGGCAATTGACCAAACAATAATAATCAGGGATTCAATTAAGGCAAGAAGTTCAAATCAAACCAAATAAGGGAGTTAGAATAGACTCCTTTAATTAAGGGCAATTGACCAAACAATAATAATCAGGGATTCAATTAAGGCAAGAAGTTCAAATCAAACCAAATAAGGGAGTTAGAATAGACTCCTTTAATTAAGGGCAATTGATCAAACGGTAATAACAGATGTCTAATTAAGAAAACAATCCCAATCATACCCCGTAAAGGAATCACTAAGAATCCACAGTTATACATGCAAATGAATCAGTAAGGTCTTAAACAAGGAAACAAACGAGAATTATGCACACGAACTTTTAATAGAGTGAATCAGTCAATCAAAGTTTCACAGTAATACTGATTTCTGGGAAGAAAGATATCAACTTCCTCAAATAGAGAATGAGCTAAGTAAAATTTCAGAAACACATAGAAATTAATCCGGAAAATTGACTTAGAAACCCTAATAGAGATTAATCAGGGTAAAAATCACAAAGCAATTTGACTAAGAAAGATCGTGTAGGTCAAAGATACAGAGTGAATCAATACAACTAGAAACATTGAAAAACTTAGAACCGAAAAAACAAAAACAATGCCACAAGTAACACGAAAAACCCAGAATCGAAGCAAAAATATAAGAAAAATGGAGTTTTAGCATAAATAGACTAGTGTTTAGGCAAACTCAATATAAATCGGTCAAAATCACACAAGAACAGAAGATTAAACATTCAAAATCAGAAAACTTTTGGAGAAGATGATTTTCGGTAAACCCTAGTTTTAGGAAAATGGAAAATCACTTGAAAAACCAGGAAACTTTCAAGGAAACATGCGAGATAGGTTCGATTCATCTTTGATCTGTATAGATCTGAGAAGTTCGAAGATAGAAATTAGGGTTTTTGGAAAATAGCATAGAGACGAAGACAAAGCTTAGAAATCCATAGGTTTCGGCAAAAGTAAGAAGATCTTACTAGAGATCAAACCAGAACGGCCTGAAACAGGCAAGCAAAGCCAAAGTCGTAAGTGGACTGACCCTGGTCCCTTGAGGACTTCAGAGACAAGCAATACCGGCACAAGAGAGCCATGAGAGGCCTGAGGGTGGTGAGGAATCACCATGGTTGACGACAAACGAGAGGCGACGAGGTGAGGGTTAGGTTTAGAGAGGATTTGGAGAGGAGATTGAAGTGTGACAGTGGAGAGGGTGAGTGAAATGAGAGGGTTTGGGGGGGGGGGTCGTTTGGGTTTAATTATGGTAAGGGGGATCTGGACCGTTGATAAAAAATGATCAACGGTCGGGATTTACCAAGAATTTGGGTCGGGTTAGGTAGGGGTTTGGGCTTGGGTTATATTCGGCTAGTGTATCAGGTATTTGGGCTAGGTAGTTTATGCTAGAATCAAAAATAAAAATGGCTATTTGTTAAATACCACAAATAAATTGATTAAAAATAATTTGTAAAATAGTTACTAATTATAAAAAATGAATCTCATGTATAGAGATTTTTTAAAAATGGTTATTTAGTATTTAAAATACAAAAGACTAATTTTTGGTAAAAGAAAATAATACAAAAATTATACGCATGGGCTACAATTGCAAAGTTATTGCAATTTTAACCAAAACTGCCAAATTGGCTATTTATAGAATAATTTGGACTTAATAGGACCATAATAGAATATTAAATCAAGAAAATGAATTTAAATCATTTGTGATGCAATTTTGTAATTATTTATTGGAATAACATACTGGGCAAATTAATAAAATATGTAAAAAATTGTGAAAAAATACCAATTGATGCTAATGCATGATTTTTAAGACATATATGCATTTTGAAATATTTTTTAGGAAAAATTGGGTATCAACAGCTGCCCCTCTTTACCCAGAAAGGATGGAAGAGTTTCCGGGTAAAGATATGATGGCCAATTTTACCGAGCGAAACGGTTAGATAGATTTAGGTCGCACCCTGGCTTCTGGGCTGCCTACATATCCCTGGTTTCACACGAATCAGGCCGCGTGTAGTTCTGGATTTATCGGCGGAGTATACCGATGAAATCATTGTAAGAACGGACGCAATATCTAGGGATAGGTGAATGAATGGTTCATGAGAGAGGTCGGGTTTGATACCGTTGAGGGGAATTGGAGCGGGATCGCTCCTGTTGGGATAGCAGTTGCTTGCCGGGTCACCTCCAAATAGAGATAATACGAGCATATTGTTAGGCTTTCCAGCCGTGCCCCATGACACCTTGGACGCGCCCCATGGCGTCCTAGCAAGCCTCCTAACGCCTAGCGCCACAGACGACCCCGTGGTCTTGGCCGCGCCAAGTGACAAGCGCGCATGTGCCTCTGTCGCCCCACCGATTTCCCTCGCTAGCGCCCAGCCACAAGCAGCTGACAATGGACCTGTTTCTACCTCTGTAGAAAACTAAGTCCTTTTTCCCTGTATTACTAGAGTAGTTTTATTCCATGTACTTTCCTTATGTTTCTCTAGCATAGTTTTGTCTATTCCTGTATTGTTGGTATATTTTTTTTAAGCATCATTAGGTGGAATCAAGCAATCAAACAATTTCTAGGAAGCAATTCTCTATACTGGTGTCTCTCCCCCTCGACACCGCGTTGCTTTCTTTGTAACAACTTTCATTAATGCAATCAAGCTTTTATTCAATTCTCATTACTGTTCTCTCAATCGTTGGCATTGGTTTTCCTGCACGACACTAACAATCTCGTCTAGCGTGCAGAGGGGACCTCACTTGGCGGACAACAACCACCCTGACATCGGTTGCTTAGCCTTACGTCGCCCTTCCAAAGAATCTCAGGAAGGCGCCGCATAACAGTTGGTATCAGAGCCTAGGCTCGACATACGAGGGAACACATTGGCATTACCACCATTTCTGACCATGGTGAATTATAGGGACCTCATTTGTCCCTTGAGGAGACGGTTGGCGTACTTCAGCTCATCGTGGATACGGTGACGGAACTGAAAACTAACCTAGTGCAAAGGTTGGACGACCTAGACCGCAGAATGGCCCAAGTCGAAGTTGACATAGAAAACATCAGTCACGACTCTGAAGGAGACCGGCAAACGACAGCTACTGAGGCAGCCAAAATTTTTGATAAATTCGAGGGCCTCCAACAGGAGCGCGCCGAGGATTTAGCCCACAGGGCACATGAGGCAGATAGGATGACTGCCATGCAGCAAACTATCGACGACTTGACAGGCCAGCTCAATGTTGCTCTACAAGGCTTGCTTCGAGGCGGTGGAAATCCAATCGGGGGTGCTGCGAACCTCGCCCTCTTGGCACAGAAACTGAAGATTCTTGAGCCAAAGCCATACATTGGGGCTAGGAATGCTAAAGAAGTGGAAAATTTCATCTTCGACATCGAACAATACTTCGATGCCGTGGGAGGCCTAGAAGAAGCCAATAAGGTAGCAACTGCTACCATGTATCTTCAGGGTGATGCTAAGCTCTGGTGGCGAGTGAAGTACGACGCCATCAGGGCCGGTGAAGATGCTCTAGAGACATGGGAGGAACTGAAGGCAGCCATACGTCTACAGTTCTTCCCCGAAAATGTTGAGTACAATGCAAGGAGGAAACTACGGGAGCTCAGTCAGACCAAGTCAGTGCGGGAATACGTGCGAGAATTCTCTGCACTCATGCTGAACATCCGCGACATGGGGGACAAAGACAAGCTCTTCACATTCCTGGAAGGGTTGAAACCTTATGCCTGCATGGAGCTGCAAAGACAGAGGGTGGATACCCTACCCAAGGAAATCCAAGCATCAGAATGCCTTGGGGGGTATCAGATGGAAACTCGGAAGGATAGGCCGCAACCGCCTATCCAAGCGGGTTACAAAGGGGGCAAATCCAACAATGGTGGCCCCAACAGAAGTGGGGGAGACCTAAGTGCAGGCAAACCTAAGGCTCCCTCCTCAAGCAACAACAGTGCTGCATCAAACAACAATGACCGGGGGAGAAAGCCCTCCTCAGGATGCCGTCATTATGGCGGACCGCATTGGAATAATGAATGTCCACATGCACAGATGAATGCCCATCAACCTTATGATGAGGGGACGGATGATGAAGCAGATGGTGACGAATAGACCGAAGCAGTCGGTGCCTTCAAGGCAATTGTTGGTTCTGTTTTGGAGGAATTAGCGGGAACCAGTGCTGGTATCCGCAAGAAGAATGACCCCCGCCCAATTGCCAAGAAAGGGAACAAAAAGACGAATAAAGGGACTCCTCCTAAGCAAGAAAGGACCTTGAATTCGTCGAACTGAGGGTAAATGGCAAACCCGTTTGGGCTATGATAGATACAAGTTCCACTCACAACTACTTGGCCTCAACTCAGGTGGGGCATCTTGGGATAGTTGTGGGAAAGGGCCGGGGTCATGTCAAGGCTATCAACTCCCCTCCTCAGCCAGTGGGTGGAATAACAAAAGGAGTACCGGTAAAGATGGGGCCTTATGAAGGAAAGTTCACCTTGCTCGTAGTGATCATAGATGACTTTGAGCTGATAGTGGGACTGGAATTCTTGAGGCAGACCAACACCATGCTCGTACCATATGCGGACATGCTTCTGATGATGGGGGTAAATGGGGCCACACCTTGTATTATTCCGTGCATATCCAGGAAGATGGCCGCTGAGAACATCTCGACCTTGCAACTAAAAAAGGGGGTCAAGAGACATGAACCTACATTTCTGGCTACCCTATGTATTGAAGAGGTAGAACGCTCATCGGGACCACTCCCTACACCCGTAATGGAGCTACTACTGGAATTCGAAGATGTCAAAGCCTACAAGAGCCTGATTGAAGATTATTTGGCAAGTAGGGCACCGAGGACATCGCCAACTCAGGTGGGAGAGAATGTCATGGGTGGCTTTCCAGCCGTGCCCCATGACCCCTTGGATGCGCCCCGTGGCGTCCTAGCAAGCCTCCCAATGCCTAGCCCCACGGACGGCCCCGTGGTCTTGGCCGCGCCAAGTGACAAGCGCGCATGTGCCTATGTCGCCCCACCAATTTCCCTCGCTAGTGCCCAGCCACAAGCAGCTGACAACGGACCTGTTTCTACCTCTGTAGAAAACTAAGTCTTTTTTCCCTGTATTACTAGAGTAGTTTTATTCCATGTACTTTCCTTATGTTTCTCTAGCATAGTTTTGTCTATTCCTGTAATGTTGGTTTATTTTTTTTAAGCATTATTAGGGGGGATCAAGCAATCAAACAATTTCTAGCAAGCAATTCTCTGTACTGGTGTCTCTCCCCCTCGACATCGCGTTGCTTTCTTTGCAACAGTTTTCATTAATGCAATCAAGCGTTTATTCAATTCTCATTACTGTTCTCTCAATTGTTGGCATTGGTTTTCCTGCACGGCACTGACAATCTCGTCTAGCGTGCAGAGGGGACCTCACTTGGCGGACATCAACCACCCTGACATCGATTACTTATCCTTACATCTCCCTTCCAAAGAATCTCAGGAAGGCGCCACGTAACAATATATTTGTGCGAAAATTTAAACGTGATGCAGATTCCCGTCGGACCATGTGAAAAGCAAATTGGAGGCAAAGCTTAGCCTTATGCAAGTATGGAGACAGAGCTTAGTCTCATGCAGAGATATGGAAGGCAAAGATTAGCCTTATGCAGAATGAAGGCAGAGATTAGTCTTATGCAAGAGAAGGCAGAGATTAGCCTTATGCAAGATGGAAGGTAGAGATTAGCCTTATGCAAATGGAGATAGAGCTTAACCTCATGCAAATAGGAAGACAGAGATTAGCCTTATGCAAATGGAGGTAGAGCTTAACCTCATGCAGAATGCGGGACATAGCTTAGTCCCATGCAAGATGAAGGAAAAGATTAGCCTTATGCAAATGAAGGTAGAACTTAGCCTTATGCAAAAGAAGGTAGAACTTAGCCTTATGCAGAAGATTAAATAGTAAATGACAGTAGAATTTCTTAGCTGGCAGTAGGATTTGATATTGTGATTGTTGTGAGCATTGTGACTACAGAGCATTCTTTGTTCGTGCTGATAGCAAATGTCGGCAAGTGCGATGGTTTCGAGGATTGTGATTTTGAACATGTTCGTTCTTTGTTCCTGCATCCAAAGAAAAATCGTGAGTTTTGTAGATGAGGGAGGTTGATTCGTGTCTCCGCTGGCTTTACTTGCTTCGCTTTGCTTGGTCTGGTGATTCTGTTTGCGTCATTGGGGTAGCGTTTGCTAAACAGAGCTATATTTTGAAAATGTGCATGATTTTATAAAGACATAGTAAAAAATATATTTCAAGCAATTTAGATGAACCGGGGACCGTGACATGGTTAAAGACATTGCAACCACTCATGCTACGGAATTTTGAGGGTCCTCCTCAAAATTCTGCCCTAGTTGGATGGTTGATGATTCTGACCGTTCTACATGCTGCGATCGGCTGAACTTGCTTTGGAATTTAGAGGGTCCTCCTCAAAATTCTGCCACAGTTTCCAATTGTGAGGAAAATGAGATTTTTATTGAATTATGACCGAACCCATAGGGTTGCCTACGTATCCCCTCTTAAATCATGTCAGGCGCAGTTCAATTTACATTATTGAAGAAAAACATAGAAAGTTACACATAATATCGTTTGACTGCATCTGAGTTGATTGGCTTTGGCCAAACTTCTCCGTCAATTTCTGCAAGTATGAGAGCTCCTCCTGTCAATACTCGGTGAACCATATATGGACCTTTCCAGTTGGGAGAAAATTTCCCTTTGGCTTCGTCTTAATGTGGAAAAATCTTCTTTAACACCAGCTGCCCCGGTGTGAACTGTCTTGGCTTGACTCTCTTGTTGAAGGCTCTGGACATTCTATTCTGATAAAGTTGACCATGACATATTTCATTCATCCTTTTCCCATCTATGAGGGCTAACTGCTCGTAGCGGCCTTTTATCTATTCCGCGTCGCTGAGCTCAGCTTCTTACATGATTCTTAAGGAAGGGATCTCCACTTCGGCAGGAATAACAAATTACGTACCATAAACCAATAAATAAGGAGTTTCCCAGTTGATGTGAGAACTATGGTACGGTATCCCAGTAAGGCGAATGATAATTTTTCATGCCGCTGTTTGTGCTTTTCTATCATCTTTTTGATATTCTTGTTGGCGGCTTCCACAACTCCATTCATCTGTAGTCTATAGGTTGTGGAATTCTTGTGCTTGATTTTGAAAGTCTCACACATGGCTTTCATCAGATCACTGTTGAGATTGGAGCCGTTGTCGGTGATGATTGACTCCGGAACCTCGAACCGACAAATGATACGGTCACAGACAAAGTCTTCTATGACTTTCTTAGTCACTGCTTTGTATGATGCTGCTTCGATCCATTTGGCGAAGTAATCAATAGCTACTAGGATGAACCTGTGCCCATTTGAGGCTGTGGGCTCGATTGGTCCAATAATGTCCATTCCCCAGGCGACGAACGACCAAGGTGAGCTTGTTGCATTGAGCTCATTTGGGGGTACCTTTATCATATCTGCATGCATCTGACATTGATAGCATTTTCGGACATATTGGATGCAGTCTGTTTCCATGGTCATCCAAAAGTAACCGGCTCTGAGTGTTTTCTTTGCTAAGACAAAACCATTCATATGTGGGCCACAGGTCCCAACATGTATCTCTTCAAGTAGTCTGGAGGCTTCCTTTGCATCGACACAACTTAATAATCCCAAGTTGGGTAGTTCTCCTGTACAGTTTTCCTCCTCTGAGAAAGAAATTGTTGGACAATCTCCAGAGCGTGCGTTTCTGAGTGTGATTTGCAAGATCTAGGTACTCTCCCTTTGACAAATATTCTCCGATGTCGTGGAACCATGGTCTCCCGCCTGTTTCTTATTCAATGTGAGAACAGTATGTTGGTTGGCTATGGATCTTTATTGGAATAAGATCAATGAAGTTCGTATCTGGGTGCTATATCATGGATGATAGAGTGGCCAATGCATCGACAAACTCGTTTTGAATTCTGGGGACGTGCCAAAATTCTGTCTTTGTGAACCTTCTCCTCAACTCCTACACATGGTGCAGATATGGAAATATCTTGGAATTCTTGGTAGCCCATTCTCCTTGTACTTGGTGTATTAGCAGATCCGAGTCACCAATTACTAGCAACTCCTGGATATTCAGGTCAATGGCCATATTGAGCCCTAGAATGCAGGCATCATATTCTGCCATATTGTTAGTATAGGGAAATCTGAGTTTGGCAGATGCCGGGTAGTATTGACCTATTTACGATATCAGGACAACTCTAATGCCGACTCCTTTGAAATTGGTTGCTCCGTCGAAGAACATTCTCCACCTGTCATAGGATTCTGCAATGTCCTCCTCTATGAATGACACTTCTTCATCGGGAAAATATGTTTTCAGGGGTTTGTATTCTCCTCCCACGGGGTTCTCGGCAAGATGATCTGTCTGTGCTTGCCCCTTGACCGCTTTTTGAGTCACATAGACAATGTCGAACTCACTCAGCAGGATTTTCCATTTGGCCAGTTTGCTAGTGGGTATGGGCTTCTAAAAGATATATTTCAAGGGATCCATCCTTGATATGAGATACGTTGTGTAGGCAGAGAAGTAATGCCTCAGCTTCTAGGCTACCCAGGTTAGAGAAAAGCAGGTACGTTCCAGTAGAGAATACTGTGCCTCATGTGGAGTGAACTTCTTACTCAGATATTAAATAGCCTGTTCCTTTCTTCCTGTCTCGTCGTGCTGCCCTAGAACGCAACCAAAAGCTCCATCTAATACCGCAAGGTAGAGTAGCAAGGGTCTACCTGGCTCTGGAGGGACCAAGACTGGTGATGTTGACAAGTATTCCTTGATTATGTTGAAAGCTTTCTCACAATCATCGGTCCATTCGGTCGCAGCATCATTCTTCAACATTTTGAAGATTGGTTCACATATAACCGTGGACTGGGCTATGAATCGGCTGATGTAGTTAAGGCGTCCCGGTAAACTCATCACATTTTTTTGTTCTTTGGCGGTGGAAATTCTTGGATGGCTTTGACCTTTGATGGATCCAGTCCTATTCCTCTGCGACTGACGATGAACCCAAGCAATTTCCCAGCAGGAACCCCAAACGCACACTTTGCGGGGTTTAATTTCAAGTTGTACTTTCGCAGCCTGTTGAAGAACTTTCTCAAATCTGCTGTATGGTAAGTGGCTCTCTTGGAATTGATGATGATGTCATCCACATACACCTCAATTTCTTTATGTATCATATCATGGAAGATGGTGGTCATAGCTCTCATATAGGCGGCCCCAACATTCTTTAGGCCGAACGACATCATCTTATAACAGTAGACTCCCCGCGGCGTGATGAAAGCCGTCTTCTCAGCGTCTTCCTCGTCCATCCAAATCTGGTGGTAACCAGCAAAACAATATACGAACGATTGAAGTTCATGCTTTGCATAATTATCAATCAAGATGTGTATGTTCGGGAGAGGAAAATCATCCTTCGGACTGGCCCGGTTGAGATCCAGGTAGTGGACACAAACTCTGAACTTTCCATATTTCTTGGGTACTGGCACGATGTTGGCTAACCATGTCGGATATTCAATTACCCTGAGAACCTTGGCATTGATTTTCTTGGTAACTTCCTCTCTGATTTTCAGACTCATATCAGGCTTGAATTTTCTGAGCTTCTGTTTTACCATCGGGCACATTGGATTGGTTGGTAACTTGTGAGCCACAATGGATGTACTTAGACCAGTCATGTCATCATACGACCATGCGAATATGTCTTCATATTCTCTCAAGAATTGTGTGTATTCCACTTTCTCTGATGGCGATAGATGAATGCTGATGCGAGTTTCCTTGGCAGTTTCTGAATCTCCCAGGTTGACTATCTCGGTTTCGTCCAGATTGGACTTAGTCTATTTTCAAAATCCTCAACTTCTCTGATAATTTCATCGGTTATGGTATCTTCTTCCTCTGAATCACTATCCTTTTGTTGCGTTGTCTCATTGCATGTCATAGTCATTGGTTCATCAAGACAGGAAATAGTAATGCTGTAAGATAAAATAATGAGAGAAATGATAATAAATGAATAAAGATCCGTTGAAAAATAAAAGTGATTTTTGAATGTTTTGGAACATTGGATATTTTATTGGAAAATGCAAAAAATGGAAATGCGGAAAAGGAAATCATTAGCGAAATGAAATAAACAATGCTTGTTCAGCCTTGCTACCCCGGGACTCGTCGGGCCCTGGACGGTCTGACAGTCCAATTCCTGAGAAATGATCCCTTGCTCACAGCTTGGATGGTAAGGCGTTCCTTCTCCTCCTCCTCCTCCTCAACAATAACACAATAGTCCACGTCACCATCTTCCAAGAATAGATCTTTCAAAGCTGCTAGAGTTTCTTCTTCTTCTGACCCCCATATGATATCAGCTTGCTGGAAAGTCTGCTCCAAATGTGGTATAGGCTATTCCAATGGATAGTAGGGACCGCGCCATGGTGGAGACCAGTCTTTATACTCCTGCCAAGTGTATTTGTATCCCAGCCCAAAAGTGGTGCCATGGTGCTTCAACTATATTGGTTTGGAAATCCCCTGAAGATTTTTCCCGAGTCCTCTACCAGGCTCGTACCCACTCCAGTTCAGTATGCTTTTGATCTTACTGTCCCACCATTTTTCTTTATCCACTGCATTGATCTGTTCAATATGGTGGTAGGTTTCTCCACCCAGCCTTCTTCTACCTTCAATCACCGGGATGGTCTGGCGACCATAGATAGGGTTGCTTCCATCTCCGTGGATGATTACTTCCTGGTGGTTCCATTCAAATTTCACTACCTGATGCAATGTTGATGCCACAACCCCAGCGGCATGTATCCATGGGCGTCCCAACAACAGATTATAGGATGCCGATATGTCTATCACCTGAAATTCAATTTTGAACCATGTAGGTCCCATCTGCACACAAAGACTGATTTCACCGATGGTTGACCTCTGAGAACCATCAAAAGCCTTTACATTCATAGATTCTTCTTTTATCTCGTGCAGTCCCTTGCCCAATTTCTTGAGTGTTGTCAATGGACAAATATTGAGGCTAGATCCACCGTCGATTAAAATCCTGGCGATGAAGTAGTCCTCACATTGCACAGTGATGTGTAGTGCTTTGTTATGACTTAGCCCTTCTGGCGGTAGCTCGTCCTCGTGGAAAGTGATATTGTGACTCTCCAGTACTTGACCTACCATATTGGCCATTTCTCCACTAGTTATGTTATTTGGAACATATGCTTCATTCATCACTTTCATCACAGCATTCATGTGTGCCTCTGAATTCAGCAGCAATGACAAAATGGATATCTAGGCTGGAGTTTTGTTCAGCTGATCGATGACTGAGTATTCCCTAACCTGTATCTTCCTCCAAAGATCATCTGGGCATGCCTCAATGATGGGCAACCTGTTGGAAGCATTCTTTCTAGATTCTACCAAGTGTTCAGGTGTGTAGACCTTGCCAGTCCTTGTCATCCCCTGTGCAACACCAACTTCTTCTATCTTGACTTTATTTTTCATTATTGCTTCAACTGTGTAATCCCAAGGTACAACCTTGTCATTGAAAGGTGGCGTGGTTGACACTGTCACTGTGATTAGTGTAGCTACTTTCACTTCAAATGGAATGGGTGCCTTAGCAGGCGGCATAACTTCAACCTCGAACGGTAAATGTGTGTTTGCAGGTGGTGCCATTTCAAAATTGAATGGGAGTGAAGCAGTTACCTCGACGTCTCTGGATGGCTGAATCTGGACTATGATGGGATTAAGAGTGAGTGCTGGCTTCTTTGAGTTATCACCTTCTATGATTAACCCGATCTACCCCTCTAGGTCCCAATCTTCTTCTATCTCTATGATGTTGACACCCCTATGGTCCGGAAGCGCATTGTTGCAAACATTGGGAGCAAATTATTTTTCCTGGATGACCTTGTTATCAATCATAGACCAGATCTTATCCTTCAATGAGCGATATTCATCAATTGTATGCCCCTTCATGCCGTAATGGTATACACATGTCTTATTTTGATTGACCCATTGGGATGGATTTTCAAGGGTTATAGCAGGGATAGGAGTGACATAACCAACAACTTTTAATCTTTCATACAGCTGGTCGATAGGTTCAGCAATGGCAGTGTATTTTTAGGAGGTCTGCGATCAAAGTTGGGTCGAGGTCTCGGGAAATTTTGGCGAGCAAGGGGCGATTGGAAGTGAGATGGCTGAGAGTTGTAGGTATGATAAACAAGAGCTGGTTGGGAATATCTGGGGGAAGTAGGCTGATATGTTGATGGAGGTGCTGACTGATAGGTGGGCGAGGGTGCTTGATAGGTGAGTGGGGAAGTTCTGTATACCAACGGGGATTTGGGTCCCTGTGCAACCATTACCATTCCTACATCTTTCTTCTTGGATATACCACCAGACTGCAAGGCTTTGTTGGTGGCCTGTAGGGCCTCAAAGTTAGTGACCATTCCACTCTTGATACCTTCTTCAATTCTCTCACCCAGCTTGATGATGTCAGAGAATTTGTGGTTTTCAATCACCATTAACCTCTCATAATACTGCGGGTCTTGTGCCCGGANAATTTGTTCATTTGTTCTTCCTCTAGGGCAGGCCTGACCTTGGCTGCTTCTGATCTCTAGCGAGCGGCATATTCACGGAAATTTTCAGTGGGCTTCTTTTTAAGGTTCTGGATGTAAAACACGTCTGGTGCATTCTCCGTATTGAACCTGAACCGGTCCATGAAGTCTTATGCCATACTTACCCAGTCGGACCACTTCTTAGGGTTTTGTCTAATACCAAGATAAAGCATCTCCTGTGAGGCTCCTCATGAACAATTTCATGCGAATCTTCTTGTCTCTTCCTACTCCAACCAATTTATCACAATAGGTCCTCAGATGGACCCTGGGATCANTGGCCAAATTCTTAATGAGCATATCCTTCACTGGATTCAGGTGTGTAAGCAATGGGGTGGGTGGAGTGAGGTAGAGTCTCCATGTATATAGGGTTGTTCTGATGACCTGGTTTTTGAGCATAGAGGTGGTCACTTGTGGAGTCTTGTGGTTCAGGGATAATTAGCAGGGTATTTATTGGAGCGTGGAAAGTGTTGTGCTGGTGCTGTGGTGGGATAATTAATTTTTTCGGTGGAGTTGTATGATGATGAGTTGTGGGAGGGTTCTATTTGTTTGGGGTATTCTGAGGAGGTATGAGATTTTGAATGACATCTGGGACACTGAGTGAGAAAGATAAATTTGCCAAGTTCCGGACATGCTCAAGCTCCCCTTGGAGTTTCAACAACCTTTGCTCGAGTTGTGACATAGCATCATTCTGAACCTGAGTACCTTGATTGTCAAAATCTTCTGTTCGTTCCATTGGCGTTGTGTTTTCCTGTCTGATGTTGCCCAAATCTTCCATTTTGCCTTTGCCTTTGAGTGGACTGGGAGGAGGAGGAGGAGATGGAGGGCCCCTGGATCTTGTGTGATATGATGATGATGCCAGAATGCACGAACCAACCTTTGGGGAGGGGAATAATCAAAAGAGAAACAAAACAAAAATAAAAAGTAGCCAAGTTAGTGAAGATCATGAGAAAATATTGCAGTATTTAAACACATAGTGTGGGAATAAAAGCGTGTCCTAATTTGGGAGCCTCGGTGTGCCCGAGATATGCCTAGCGACAAGTTGGTTTTAGAGAGCTTAGATGCAAAATGCCTCATTTCATTAATGTACAATAGACGAGTCCAAAACGACACTAAAATAATGAGCAGGAAATAAAGTCACTAATGACACTTGGCCTTATTACATTGGTAAAAGAAATGAAAAGGAAACCTAGAGTAATTAGTTCCCGAAGGACCTTCCCCAGGCTTGGTATTCTTGGTTCTGTCAATCAGGTTCCCCAGGTCGTGCATGCCCAACAACAGTTATACCCTTGCTAGATGCCCTCCTTCGTTTCCTTCAGCATTCTGGCAGTCGGCGACCCTTTTTCTTGTCTTTGCTTCTAGCTCCATCAAACCCTGCTCCAAATATTCCAACCTTTCGCTGGATTTGATGGCCCTTTCCTTCCACTCATCGATAAGTTCCATATTAGTCTTGTGTTGCTCCAGATGCTCGGCCTCAGACTCACGAAGCCTTTGCACAGATTATTGTATTTCACCTGAGCCTCAGCCGCTTCGTCTATGACCCTGTTTCTGCTGATGCCCGACTCAACTATCCCTGCTATGCCGTCTTCCAACCATGATAGGTAGAAGTATACATGCCCTGTGTGGTATCTATCGGGCTTGATGGTGTCCTTTTCTATGATAACCTTGAGATGCCACAGATGCTGAGCTTCACATTTGTACGGGATATAGTTGTCCTAAAAATCTGCCCTGTAATGACTCATTTTGGAGACTCGCGGTATAACTTGCTTTTTACCTGCTGGTCTCATGACCCTGATGGGAAAATAGGGATATATGCCCCTTATACCAATCAACACTATGTGCAGAGCGTCCCTCGATCGGATGATGAATTCGATGGTAGGGAACCATTCGAACATCCATTGAATCTGGTCCTTGGTCAAATTATCAAAGAACTGTGCCCATTCTGTAGCATTTTCCGGTTGAGCAAACCTATCAGGGATGCAGGTCATCCTCTTAGGGTGGTGTAAGGCTATATGATCATTCCACGCCCTTCGTGGAAATTCCTGATGATATTGGCCTCTCTGGAGATGCTCCAATAACCAAACCTCTAGTAGCAGACTGCAACCCTCAAAGCTTTTGGCCCCCTTCTTGCAGTGGTGCAAGGCTCGGTATATGTCTTCTATGATCATAGGGACAATGGTATATGTTTGTCCTTCGATCCCTTCCATTAAGTTTTTGGCTACCATAGCCAGTCTAGTGTGAATCCGTTCTCCTTTGCTTGGAAGCACCATCAGACCCCGGAAGCAAACGACGAACACGAAAACCCTGTGGTGAATGTGACCCAAGGAAGTAATAGAGAACTCATCGTGGAAGATACAATAGGATTTTCTATGGTCGTATCGTTCATAGAGATAATCAAAAGGTATATAGGAATCTGTCAGACACTCTAAACTATCGTTCTTCTTTAAACCCATCATTTTCAGGAACCCCTAGCGGCACGGTTCTCTGGTACCAACAAACCTGGACTGTCCCAAGGTAACCCCGCAAAGCCCCCTATCTCCTCCAAGAGGGGGGTCATTTCTATGTTGCCAAAATGGAACACAGACCTTTCTCTGTCCCATAACATAGTGGCTACTTCGATCAACACGTTGTTTGGTTGAATATCCAGTAAAGAGGGCAAGTTCCCGAGGACCCTCTTAACATGGTCTTTGTCATTGGGTGAGAGGTCTTCCCACCAATCCAACAATAGTGGTGGTATTCTTTGGACCATGCCGAACCTGGGAACTTCATGCCTCATTTTCTGCAAAATAGATAGGTTAGACCCTTACCCCCGCCAGACTTAACTATTTATACACTTATGATTAGCATGTAAGCATTTAGTTCTCCAAATAAATGCACAGAACGTGACTGCGTCCGTTGGGATTATGAAAAACCCGATGGACTTTGGATACGGCTGTCTTAAAGAGTTATTGTGTGAACGACATGCTAACCCGTCTAGGTTTGACCATGATGCATGCACAATATAACAGAGTAAGGTTTCTATGGGATTTTTGACTGGTACCTTCAAGAAGACAACTTGAGGGAGAAAGGCACGGAACCGTCGACTGCACCGCTGATCGACTAGTTTTACCGCAAATAAGCCTTTCCGAATTTAGGAGTGGTATAAAATGGAAGGGCGCAAACACTCATCAAGTGTTGCTATAGGATTTGAATAGGCACAAGTGGAATATGATGTTGAGCATGATTATGCAACAATCAATGAGAAATAAAAGCATGTTGTCATGTATTTGCACGTTATGAAAGCGGTAAATACAACAGTTATAATTGAAAAAGCAGTTACAAAGAAAAAAAAAAAGAAACATGTCATTTTTGATTCTGAAAGGAATAAATACTTGAAAGACATAATCAATTAATGGAACATAAAGGAGGCAAAGGAAAAGATCGCAAGTATTAACAACGTAAAGATAAGTTCACAAAGCAGTTTGAAATGGTAAAAGCCTAGAGCATCCCCAACAGAGTCGCCATGTTATCGCGCCCCATTTTCTCGCGAAAAGCGGGTTTTGACATCTCTTTTAAACGGGTATTAAAAGAGAAGAGTCGCCACCTAACGATTTTAAGTGCGTTAGGGTACCTACTAAGGGTCATTTACAAGCAGAGATTGGATAACCAGAGATAGGGTAAGGGCTTGAAATTACTTCAAGGGGAAGGTGTTAGGAACCCCTCGAAGTCCACAACTGTGGTTCCCGGCCAAACAAGCTTTGTGAATTTAGACAATTAGCAATTAAAATTTAAACAAGTAAAAGATTTTGAAAAGATTCGTAGTCTAAGCACACATATGTGCTAAAGTTTTAAAAGATTTAAGGTCTAAAATACATATGAAAGGTTTGAAAGAATTATGATCTAAACACACATATGTAAGGGATATGGGGTCATAGGTTGTTTATCCTATCGGATCACATCAATGCAATGCCCGGTAATCACTCCTCAGAAGAGGGGCTACACATTGCATTAGCGCACCCGTCATCATATCCATATCTACCCTTCCCCACCCCTTAGCGGGTATTAAAGCGAGTGTTGTTTAACAATCTCTATCCGTGCTGTTACCCGTCCCTTCTTAATGGACCTGGAGGGATTTAGGACCTCTACCTATAGGCAGTTCTAGAAAGACCCCTAAGGTTTGAAAGGAGAGAATACGAGGTGATAGGTAAGAACAGATAGGACTTTACAAATAAATGCAGGAAAAAGCAGTTAAGAGGCTCAGATTTACCTCCACAGATAATGCACATAAGCAGCACATCTCAAACACAAACAAGGGCAGTATTATTAAGTAGGATCCTAAATCATGATGTCTAAGTGAAAATCAGAAGACAGAAGATATGCAACTTCAATTTTATAAACACATAAGTAGGACCTAATCAGTTTGCCTATTGAGTTTAAAACCTGTTAACCATTAGGCAGTAAACACAAAGCAACATTCTTCCAGTTTTTAAAGAGATTAATTACCTAAGGCTTGCCTAGGTGTGGGATTGTGCATAATAATTACCAGAATTGTTAAAAAAATAGTTCATAAGTTGTTTTACCTAAAACATGCTCTTCTGGGTGTTGCAAAATACAGGGATTATCACCAGTTTATTTAAAACAGGATGATCAAATATGAGACCGTCTTATGTCCTTTTTCATGCATAAGTAGTTTAACTAAGTGTGACTGGGTGAGATCCTAAAGCATGGTATGCACATAGAGATGTAGAATTAAAAAATGATTTCTAAATGCACAGGAAGTAACAACGTAATTTCAGGATGTGCAGGAGCAACATTTTTTTATGTTGATGCTATTGTTTATCCTAGAAGCAGGATTTCTAGGTGATAAATAGGGTCAAATGAGATGCTGAAGCAGTAAACCTAAAACATGATATCTAATGCACATATAGAAATTTAAACCTAAGGCATGGTTTCTACCCCTTGATATTGATAACATATATAGCTACCTTCCCCTTTTCACTAGCCATCCCCAATATCTGTTTACAAATAATTATTACAGATCAAGCTGAGTAAATTACATAAATAGATGAAGGAAACAAAGAAGTTAAACTATTGGGAGCCTGAAAAATAGGCCCAGATTCCCATAACCTCAAGTGCTCAAATGTTTCATAGACTTTCTCATATTCGAGTGTGTTAGAGTTCCCTAAGGACCTCAAGGTATCACGGGCAGTGCTCACACCCAGATTTCACAACCATAATTGAGTAAGTGTAGTGTGGAAGGGCCAGCCCAAGTGCACCAGAGTTCAGAGGGATCTCATAGGAATCCCAAGGTAGTCATACACTGGAGGGGCAGAACCTAAGGACCTAAGAGTAGAGTGAGAGTGCTTGACATAGTTTCGAAAAGGTTTTAATAGGAAAGGCGGCGTTTGGAAAAAGACTTAGTTGAAACAGTTTTATAAAATAGGAGAGTTGTTTAGTAAAACAAATAGTTTGTTGACAAGAGTAGGAAAATTAAAAAACAATAGACTAATCACACCACAAACAGATTCAACACATTCAAATCACAGTCCTTCATACAGGGGTGATGGGAATTGGGAACACATAAAACACATCATTGTGTATAGTGAAGCATATAACAACAGGGTGCACAAAAGCTTTTTCAAGAGTTTTATAGGATTAAGAAGTTAATCATACAAATAGTAGTAAAGACATAGGGCATGGATCACAGAACAACCATGTGGAAACAAATTACACTGAACAAGTTAGAACACATAGCCAAAGTTACTGTAACATTGTACAACTTAGCAAAGTAGATCAAGCAAGAACATGAGTGAACAAATTAGGCAAGCATCACAAGTGTCCATAGTTTAAACATGCCGACATATTGAAACATGCTAGATAAAGCAGTAGGTAGGGTTAGACATACTAATCACAGGTTTAACAGAACTAAATTCAGACATGCTAGGTGGAACAGTAATTAAGCAATCTAATTTAGACATGCTAGTTACATATTGAACAACAAGATAGTAAGCAGGAACAAGACTAAAGCTGCAACAGAACACATAGAGTTTGGACTTTGAAAGTTAATCAGGACATACCAGTTAAGGAGAGAAAGCACAGAGTATAGAGCAGAAGTTGTATAATAACTAGACTTGGCTTACAGCCGGCTAGAGTAGTGAAAGTTGAAAGTAACAAATATGAACAAAGAGAGCCTTTTAAGTTTAAGAGAGCTTTTTGAACTAATGTGTTTGTGTGTTGAGAGGTGAAACATGGGAGTTTATATAGTAGTTTAAGAGTAGGAAAAACAAGGTAAAAAGAAATCAGAAGCCAACAATTAAGGAAGTCACAAAATTCAATCACATAAGGAGTTCGTAATAGACTCCTTAATTAAGGGCAATTGACCAAACGGTAATAATCAGGGATTCAATTAAGGCAAGTAGTTCAAATCAAACCAAATAAAGAGTCAGAATAGACTCCTTTAATTAAGGGCAATTGATCAAACGGTAATAACAGGGGTCTAATTAAGGAAAGAATCCCAATCATACCCTGTAAAGGAATCACTAAGAATCCACAGTTATACATGCAAGTGAATCAGTAAGGTCTTAAACAAGGAAAAAAACGAGAATTATGCTCATGAACTTTTAACAGAGTGAATCAGTCAATCAAATTTCACAGTAATACTGATTTCTGGGAAGAAAGATATCAACTTCCTCAAATAGAGAATGATCTAAGTAAAATTTTAGAAATACATAGAAATTGATCCGGAAAATTGACTCAGAAACCCTAATAGAGATTAATCAGGGTATAAATCACAAAGCAATGAATTTGACTAAGAAAAATCATGTAGGTCAAAGATACAGAGTGAATCAATACAACTAGTAACATTGAAAAACACAGAATCGAAGCATAAATAAAACAATGCCACAAGTAACACGGAAAACCCAGAATCAAAGCAAAAATATAAGAAAAATGGAGTTTTAACATAAATCGACTAGGGTTTAGGCAAACTCAACATAAATCGGTCAAAAGCACACAAGAACAGAAGATTAAACATTCAAAATCAGAAAACTTTTGGAGAAGATGATTTTCAGTAAACCCTAGTTTTAGGAAAGTGGAAAATCACTTGAAAAACCCGGAAACTTTTAAGGAAACATGTGAGATAGGTTCGATTTATCTCAGATCTGTACATATCTGAGAAGATCGAAGATAGAAATTAGGGTTTTGAGAAAATAGCATAGAGACGAAGACGAAGCTTAGAAATCCATAGGTTTAGGCAAAAGTAATAAGATCTTACGAGAGATCGAACCAGAACGGCCTGAAACAGGCAATCAAAAGCCAAAGTCGTAAGTGGACTGACCCTGGTCCCTTGAGGACTTTAGAGACAAGAAATACCAGCACAACAGAGCCATGAGAGGCCTGAGGGTGGTGAGGAATCACCAAGGTTGACGACAGATGAGAGGCGGCGAGGTGAGAGCTAGGGTTAGGATTAGAGAGGATTTGGAGAGGAGAGTGAAGTGTGATAGCGAAGAGGGTAAGTGAAATGAGAGGGTTTGGGGAGGGGGGTCGTTTGGGTTTAATTATGATAAGGGGGATCTGGACCGTTGATAAAAAATGATCAACGGTCGGGATTTAACAAGAATGTGGGTCGGGTTAGGTAGAGGTTTCGGCTTGGGTTATATTGGGCTAGTGTATCAGGTATTTGGGCTAGCTAGTTTAGGCTATAATCTAAAATAAAAATGGCTATTTGTTAAATACCCCAAATAAATTGATTAAAAATAATTTGTAAAATAATTACTAATTATAAAAAATGAATCTCATGTATATAGATGTTTTAAAAATGGTTATTTAGTATTGGAAATACAAAAGACTAATTTCTGGTAAAAAAAATAATAATATACGCATGGGCTACAATTGCAAAGTTATTGCAATTGTAGCCAAAAGGTGCCAAATTGGCTATTTATAGAATAATTTGGACTTAATAGGACCATAATAGTAATGTTAAATCAAGAAAATGATTTGAAATCATTTGTGATGCAATTTTGTAATTATTTATTGGAATAACATACTGGGCTTATTAATAAAATATGTAAAAAATTGTGAAAAAATATCAATTGATGCTAATGCATGATTTTGAAGACATATATGCATTTTAAAATATTTTTTAGGGAAAATTGGGTATCAACAACGACAAACAAAAGTCATGGTTTCGTGTGATGAAGTACTGAAGGTGAAGCCATACACTGTGGTCTACACTAAAGAACGTGATGAAGACGAAGAAAGTGTGGGTTCTTCATATCATGTTACTGCACAAAGCGAGCATGGTGTTTTGTCTCTAATGGTGGATGATGAGAAATTGGATGATGTTTCACCATGTTATCACATATCCTTCAATGATGGGGACCCTCAAGAAGATGAAGATGCAAAAGATGCTCCCTCGGAACTTGAAGAAGGGGTGAAGGAAACGATTGATGTCTTAAAAGAAGTTAACCTTGGCACTAATAAAGAACCAAGATACACCTGCCTAAGTGCTTTACTAGAAGTTGATGAAGAAAGCACTTATATTGAGTTACTCAAGGAGTTTAGGGATGTCTTTTCTTGGAGTTACAAAGAAATACCTGGCTTGGACCCTAAAGTGGTAGTCCATCACCTTGCGATCAAGAATGGTGCTCGTCCTGTTAAGCAAGCTCAAAGGCGTTTTAGGCCAGACTTGATTCCCCTGATTGAAATAGAAGTTAACTAACTCATTGAAGCTGGATTTATTCGGGAAGTTAAATACCCAAAGTGGTTCTCAAGTATTGTCGCTGTAAAGAAGAAGAATGTCCAGATTCGAGTGTGCGTCGACTTCAGGGATCTCAACAATGCGTGTCCCAAATATGAATTCTCGCTTCCTATTCCAGAGTTGATGATCGATGCTACTACTAAGTATGAGGCAATTTCGTTTATGGATGGTTCGTCAGGCTATAACCAAATTCGCATGGCACCAAAAGATGAAGAGCTTACTACATTCCGCACCTCCAAGGATATTTATTGCTACAGGGTAATGACTTTTGGCTTGAAGAACGCTGGTGCTACTTACCAAAGGGCTATGCAGAATATTTTTGACGATCTTCTCCACAAGAATGTCGAATGCTATGTTGACGACTTGGTGGTAAAATCAAGAGAGAAGGGAGACCACTTGAAAGACTTGAGGATGGTGTTTGATTTGCTCCGGAGATACCAACTTAGGATGAATCCATTGAAATACACCTTTGGAGTTACCTCCGGAAAGTTCCTGGGTTTCATTGTCCGGCATCGAGGGATCGAAATTGATCAAGCCAAGGTAGATGCAATTTTGAAAATTCTTGAGCCTCGGGATATTCATGAATTAAAAAGTCTGCAAGGAAAGCTAGCATACGTTAGGAGATTCATCTCAAACCTAGTTGGGAGGTGCCAACCATTCAGTCGCCTCATGAAGAAGGGCGTTCCTTTCAAGTGGGACCAAGCTTGTAGCAATGCCTTTGAAAGTATCAAAACATACTTGATGAAGCCTCCGGTTTTGGCAGCCTCTATACTTGAGAAGTCGTTGATACTATACATTTTAGCACAAGAAAGGTCTGTTGGAGCGCTGTTGGCCCAAGAAAATAGTTAGGGGAAAGAAAACTCCGTTTACTATTTGAGCAGGATGATGACACCAAACGAGCTGAATTATTCGCCAATTGAAAATTTGTGTTTGGCGCTAGTCTTCTCAATTCAAAAGTTGAAGCACTACTTTCAAGCTCATGTTGTCTGTCTTGTTTCTAAAGCAAATCCCATCGAGTTCGTGATGTCAAAACCTGTTCTTAGTGATCGACTAGCCAGATGGTACCTCCAATTTCAACAATTCGAGATTTTGTACATCCCTCAAAAGTCTGTAAAAGGACAAGCATTAAAAAACTTCTTGGCAGATCATCCGATAGCTGATGACTGGGAGCCAACCGACGAACTACCTGATGAGGACGCAATGGTCGTTGAAGTTTAACCTCCATGGAAGATGTACTTTGATGGTGCTGCGCATCGTGGGGGAGCTTGTGCTGGCGTAGTATTTGTCACTTCTCTAGGTGAAGTTCTACCCTAACTCTGTTCTAACAATGTTGATGGGTATCAAGAACTAATACTTGGGCTTGAAATGGCTGTCGAAATGAAGCAGTTGCAATTTCAAGTCTTTGGTGACTCTCAATTAGTGGTCAATCCGCTTCTAGGTAGTTACGAGGTCAAGAATCCTGAACTACGCCAATATCATGATTACGCTAAAAAGTTAATGGGGTGGATCGGTGATGTGACTATTCAACATGTGCCAAGGAAAGAAAATAAGAAGGCTGATGCTTTAGCTACCCTAGCTTCATCGTAACCCTGCCTGATCAAGAACAAGTTACTGTCTACCAAAAATGGGTAGTACCGCCGCCAAATGAGGCTGAAGGTGAAGAAAATAAACTCAAGCATCTTGTTGTTGTTTCTGAAGTTGAGAAAGAAGAATGGTGACAACCCATTATCGACTACTTATGATATGGGACTTCCAAAAAATCTGAGGAGAAAGACTGAAATCAGTAGTCGTGCACCTCGCTTCCTTTACTACAAAGATACTCTATACATAAGGTTGTTCGAGGGAGTACTCTTGTGATGCTTAGGGAAAAAAAAAGCACTCCAAGCTTTGCAAGAGACACATTCTGGGGTATGTGGGTCACACCAGTCTGGACCAAAGCTCCACTTCCATATAAAAAGGTTGGGATATTATTGGCCAACGATGGTAAAATATTTCCTGGACTACACTCGAAGGTGCAAGGCTTGTCAATTCCATGCGAATTTTATTCATCAACCTCCTGAAGTGTAGCATCCGACTGTTGCATCCTTGCCGTTTGAAGCTTGGGGATTAGATGTTGTTTGGACCACTGCCAAAGTCCTCTAGTGGGTACCTATACATCTTGGCTGCAACTGACTACTTCTCAAAATGGACTGAAGTTGTTGCTCTTAAGGAGGTAAAGAAGGAAAATATTGCAAGTTTCATCCGAGTAAACATAATCTATCGCTTTGGCATTCCTCGTTGCATAATAACAGATAACGGAAAGCCATTCGATAATAGGTTGATGAACAAGGTTTGTGATCTCTTTAGGTTCAAGCAACATAACTCTTTGATGTAAAACGCTGCCGCCAATGGTCTAGCTAATGCATTCAACAAAACTCTATGAGACTTGTTCAAGAAAGTTGTCTCCAAATCCAAACGAGATTGGAATGACCGTATGGAAGAAGCTCTATGGGCATGTAGGACGACTCACCACACGCCAACACAAGCGAATCTTATTCACTTGTTTATGGAGTCGAAGCAGTCTTGCCACTTGAGCGTCAAATACCTTCATTACGACTTGCTATTCAAGAAAGGATCGCTGGTGAAGAAAATGCTCGACTTCGATTAGCAGAGTTGGAGGCTCTTTATGAGAAGAGGTTGGAAGCTCAGCAGAGTCTTGAATGTTATCAAGCTCGATTGTCTCGCGCCTTCAATAAAAGAGTTCGCCCGAGGTCCTTTCAAGTAGGAGATCAAGTACTCTCCATACGAAGACCCATTATTACTTCCCATAAACCTATAGGGAAGTTCACTTTAAAATGGGATGGGCCATATGTCGTACAAGAAGCTTACTCAAGTGGGGCTTACAAGCTGGTTGATGTAGATGGCATGAGAATCGTCCCTATCAATGGCAAGTTTCTGAAGAAGTATTATCCTTGAAGTTGCCACGCTCCTTGACGCATGAGCCTAAACTGCATGTTCGAACTCTCCTTGACGCATGAGCCTAAATTGCATGTTCGAACGCTCCTTGATGCATGAGCCTAAACTGCACTTTCCTACACTCTTGGCCCGCAAGAGTCTAAACTGTGTACGGCCTACCTAAAAAATTAAAAAAAAAAAAAATTGTCCGCTAGGTTGAAAACCTCAAAAGAGGCGACCTAGGCAAAAGTTAGGACATAAAAAAACCTATTCTGAACTACGGTATGACTTGATCCTCTTCACCGAGGTACGTAGGCAGCTTAGAGTTTCATTCTGAGTTCAGTCGTATGAGTACAAAAGATACATAGTGCCCCATCGTGTTCGAATAAAGTACGATGAAATGTAATCCATTCAACCACCACTTGAAAATCGAGCTAAGATACTATTTTTCTGTTAAACTTTGGGTCCCATTTGATTTAAAGGGGGCAAGCTGCTATGGTAAAATAGTGTCTTCACTGAAATGATGAAAATGTTTACATCAAAGTCTAGGGATTTGCTATGTCTTCATGTTCACATAACCTTCAAGTTTGTTGGACTTCATATTTTCTCACCGCTAAAAAAGAGGGAATATTGAATTTTTATTGATAGCAAGAAAAACGTCTTGTGACTTCGAGGCTTCCATACCAAAACACAAAATTTTTGACAAAGTCGCGCCAATTCGAAACTGTCGGTATTTCAAAATCTGATGTTGACTTCGAAATACTAGCTGAAACTATCCTTAAAGTATTAAAACCTAATTTTGGAGATGTTTTATATTTTAAAGTCTCATTTTTATAAAATCAAACGGTTTGTGATTTCGACGTTCCTACATCAAGATACAACTTTTTTGGTGAAGTCGCGCAAATTTGAGACTATCAACGTGTCAGAATCTAAAGTTAGATTCAAAATAATATCTGGGACGATTCTCAAGTTATTTGATTCCTAGTTTTGATATTTCCTGGATCTCGAAGTCCATTTTCTATAAAATCAAGCGTTTCATGATTTCGACATTCCTACATCAAGATATAAAAGTTTTGGTGAAGCTGCACAAATCTGAAACTATTAATATGTCGGAATTTAAAGTTAGATTAAAAATAATATCTGGGATGGTTCTCAAATTATTTGATTCTGAATTTTGGATATGTTTTAGATCTAGAAGTTTATTTTCCATAAAATCAAGCGGTTCATGAATTCAACGTTCATACACCAAGATATGAATTGTTTAGTGAGACTGCACAAATCTGAAATTTTCAACGTGGTGGAATCTAAAGTTGGTTTCAAAATATTACCTGCGGCGATTCTGAAGGTGTTTGATTCCAAATTTTGGATATGTCTTGGATTTTAAAGTCTAATTTCTAAAAGAAAACTAAATGGCTCATATTTTTAACGTTCTCACATTGAGATATATATCTCCCCCCACAAAAGGTGCAAAGATGATGAACAATATTATCCTCAAAGAAGGAGGATGTATTTCCAAATATAGAGAACTTCGAGACATGAACGCCAACGACATTTTTTTTAAGAAAAAAGGGACAAGTTCCATCATGGGGGCATTAATACATCATAATAAGCAAAGAACTATTGATATTGAACCGCAAAGGAAGAATGGGCATTAAACAAAACACGTGATACAAAATAAAATAGATGGAGTTTTCATTCCTAAGAATAGCCGCTACTTAATCAAATGCGAAAATAAATGCGAATAAAATACTCTATATTGACTAATCTAAACACAAATTGTAATTGACCAAGTCTTTAAGAGTTGACTCTAGGTGTTGTTTCTTCATCTCCATGTCGACCAAGTCATCAACAGTTGCCAAGGAAACATCAGAACATCTACGGTACTCCTCTTCAGCAGATGAGACTCTAGATCAATCTCTTCAACCTCTTTCTTGGCAATACCTCGAAGAGCTCTTAACTGTTTCACCTTCTCCTAGGCCTCTTTGAGAGATCGATTGGCAGCACACAATTTCTCGGCCTTCCCCCCTTTCTCAATCAAGACAAGATCAAATTGTTCCTTGGCGTTTAAAAATGACTCTGATTTTTCAACATCCATAACCTTGTCAGAAAGAGTTGACCGTTCCTGGTCATATGATGTGGCAAGCTCAAAGAAAGACGTCAATAGTCCTTTTAGAGAGGAAATATCCACACCCTTTCCGCCCATCTCCTTGAGAATTACTTTGATCTCGAATTGAAGAGAAGAAGCATTGTCTGCGGTAAGGTCCTTGAGTTTGGCATGAATTTTAGCCCAGGCATTTAGAATGAAATCCTTGCGAAGAGTGAAAACAACATTTCTTCCATCAAAGATAGACATTGTTGGTGCTGATCGTTGGTGAAAATTAGGCCCCGATTTTGCTTCAAGACTAGGAATGGAAGTTGACTCTAGGTCTGACTTAGCTATTGGAAGTGATTTCCTTGAGTCTGGCTCCGCGAAAGATTCGCTACTACCTTGGGGATTTCTTTGGTGGGACGCCATTGAAATGTGAACACCATTTGCTTGCATAGAAAAGGATATATGGTCAGTCAAACTACTTGAATATTATAAAATAATATGAAAGTTTTAATCGTTACCTATTTGGTAGCCGTCAAAGTCCTTGAAGCACTACCGATGCTGTCAGTAATCTTGACTACACCCAAATTAGCATCTCCTTGTTTGTTAGAATATGGCTTCACCCGCTTGAAGTTTTGATCTCCATGACTACTATCACTCTCATTTTGGGACAGCCATTTGTTGGAGGTAGGAACAATGGTACCTAAAGGAAAGGAACCCTCGTTGGCTTGATGGGTCTGAACAAGGACCTTCTTTTGAACTTCTTTATATGGAGGTCCCTTGACGTCGCATGGTACAACCATTTTAGATTTTAAAGTAGGAGGCTTTCCCTCCCTACTATGCTCTTGAGGCGTGATCTCTGAAGGCGTAGTAGTAACTGGCCCAGCGCACCAAAGATTGTAAGTGATTTTCAAGGAAGCGTCCATGCACTCTTTCCCACCAAGACTTATAATCGGACGAGACATGCTTCTTCATCTTGGGCATAATAGGGGGAAATGTGGCATTTGACCTACTTTTATACAAAACACAAATTCGTAAAAGTTCCAATCCTTTGTCTAAAGAGCACACACGAAAATCTTGATCCAAGCAACCGGGGATGTCTTGATAAAAACGAATTGACGACTGAAACGATGAGGACTATAAGGTTCCACGATGAAGGTCGATCCATTTCTCAAAGGAAGGTAATTCAAGCGAATATTCATAAAATAATTTGATTCGGACTCTTCCTCTTTGCCATCATCACGATAATAGTACGATTGAGGATTTCTTGGCATTGTGGAAGCCCATACGACACGTTCTCCTCCATGAATACATTTTCTCGCGTCATCATTCCCAAAGTATCTCGATGTTCCCTCACCTGAGAATATGGCCATCGGAGGAGTAGCCGGCCTATTTGTTAGAGAAAAATGAGTCTTGAAGTAGCAGGCCAACCAACCTTACACATAATGAATTGGAAAGTAAACTCTAGAAGAATCTAGTGGTGAGCCATTTCAAATTGTGTTTAGTCCCCTGTAAATGCTAGCTAAGACTGGAACGGCGAGGTTAATTCTTTGCCCACACGCTAGAAGGCCTGCAATCTTGAATGTGTCAGGCCGAATAAAGTCACCTTCTTTTGTAGTGAGCGCAAAGACACATAACCAGCATGATAAAAAAGCAGCCAAGTATATACTTCGTCTTTCTTGTCACTTCCAACCCCAAGTTTAACAAATAGTGCATCTTCAACTTCCGACCAATTGACCATTTTACCTATGGCTGTAGTAGGATTGTGTGTTGATTTGGGACGAGCTGACTTCTTTTCTTTTCTTGCTGGAGGTTGTTCATACTTTAAAACCTTTTTGCTCCAAAATTCTATTCATCTTCTTACAAGGACGTTATGATTTTTAGCGTTTCCCTCTCGGAGTTGGTGATATGCATCAAAAAATTATTGACATGCTTGTGGAAGGAACATTTTATCCTTGTCGTAAACACCTGTAAGTTCTCGAGTATTTAGAATAACTTCCTCATAAGGAGACTCCATTAAAGGCAGACCCCCAATAGTGCACAAATCCCAAAAGGATATAGATAACTCTCTGACTGAGGTAAGCAACGTGTTTGTGAGAGGACACCAAGCCTCACAAAAGGCATGCATGATACTTGTAGAATGATCATAAGTAAACAATGAGGCATAGACAACATCATAAATATTGATGGCCCTCAATGCTCGATGGTTCCTACTAAGAATATCTTCGGTCCACTCCCAATAGACGGGATATAATGAAATTCAAACCAAAAGTTAAGGAATAACTCCAGTATACTTCTCCTTTGAGGATTCGTCGTCCTAAGCATGGCAGGGAACTTGCCACATTTTTAACTTTGTGATTATGGGAACGAAGAGTCCAAGTCTTGAACTTACGTTTGGTGTTTTCAAAGGTCCAATCAACCAAATGAAATGGTTTTTCCAAGGATGGCCATGAAGCTGCATTTAAGCCGGTCAGTGGTGTATCTACTAGTAATATGGTCTCCGTTTTACTATCCTTGTGCTCTGAAATTACAAGGTACTTGGACGTGGAGGAAGAGGATTCTGATTCTCTGAAGTAAACCATGTTCAACCTGCATAAAAAAAAAATTGTTAGTACCTAAGTCAAAAGGGAAGAGTAACAATCGCAATCTTGAAAGAGAGCATGGATAAGTAAAAAAAAAAGAATTTTTGCCTAAAAAAAAAAAAGGATGTCTGTGTCAGACTTTTTTCGTTGCGAGCTATTAAAAGTGTTCGTCTCGAACTTTTAAAGGCATTCGGATTTTTAAGGTTTTCGTTCTAAACTTTTAAAAGGCGTATGTTTCGAACTTTTAAAGGTTCTTGTGAAAGTGTTTGTGAAGAACTTTAAAGAGACCCTACTGCCGACTTTTAAAGATTTCTTCGCCACAAATTTTAAAGGTCTTTACCGCGAACTTTTAAAGATCTTGACCACGAGCTTTTAAGGATCTTCGTACGAACTTTTATAGGTCTTCCCCACAAAATTTAAAGGTATTCGTAGCGAACTTTTAAAGGTCTTCACCGTGAACTTTTAAAGCTCTTCACTGTGAACTTTTAAAGATCTTGATCACGAGCTTTTAAGTATCTTCGCGCGAACTTTTATGGATCTTCGCCGCAAATTTTAAAGGTATTCGTAGCGAACTTTTAAAGTGTTCCGTAGTTTGATGAAGTTACTTCTACAAAGAAAAAAAAATATACAACAGAGTACAAAAAAAAGAACAAGAAAAGGAGGAGAAATTACCTTTGAATCGGTTTCCAAGTCTACAAAACTAGACTTAATCTGACTTGAAAATACTACAAATGGATGCCTATGACTGAAGAGTAAGGGTATATTTATATAAATGTCGAAGGATAGCCGTTGCAGATTACTGCCGATATGGGATAGAAATTTTAATCAGACTCCTAAATGGAGTCGACTTGTTGGCAGCTATGGAATGACCAAATCCGTAAGAGACTTGGATAGTTATGCACGGTGTACCCAATCAGAAAATGAAGTCTCATTTTTATTGTAAAGACAAAGCATGGATCCAATCTTGAAATAGTTAAACAAAACTCTTGAAATAATTAAACAAAACTATGAATGGATGCCTACGACTGAAGAGTAAGGGTCTATTTATATAAATGTCGAAGGAGAGCCGTTGCAGATTACTGCCGATGTGGGATAGAAATTTTAATCAGACTCCTAAAAGGAGTCGACTTGTTGGCAGCAATGGAATGACCAAATCCGTAAGAGACTTGGATAGTCATGCCCGTTGTACCCAATAAAAAAATGAAGTCTCATTTTTATTGTAAAGACAAAGCATGGATCCAATCTTGAAATATTTAAACAAAACTCTTGAAATAGTTAAACAAAACTTGAACCATAAAAGTGATAATGTCTATTACAATGATGAGTATTGTTGCTTTTCTCATCATTAGCAAAGTTTGGCACCGTTTTGAAGTCTTACGTGTGCGTCAAAAAAAAAAGGACACCAAAAGTTATTACTAGACATGTCAGTAATTTGTGTTCTCCATGTTACATTTGATGTGCTGTAAGATGTTAGCTATTATTTCTTCTGGCATACGTAAAGTGTATCCAATAATCCAGTTAATACTTCAAGCCTAGTCATCAAAGGTTTAATACCCCGTCAAGCCTTGAAGTAGGGGGCATTTGTAGGTATATAAATTTTATTAAAATTAAATCCATAAAATAATTTGGATTATATTTTAAATTCAAGATATATTTGTCCAAATGAATATTATTGTCTATTAATTGGATTAATTATATAAATCCAATATATATGGATTAAATAAATAAGTCTTAATCCATTGGGCTAGCCCATTTAATAGGGCTAAAGTGATGAGCCCACTTTATTAAGCCCAAGATCTCATCTTCTTAGAGGCCCAGTTTGATGCCACGTGTCAAATGACGTGGCGCGCCAAGTCAAACAGAAGAGCCAATAGGATTGTGCCACGTGTCAAAATGACAAGGCATGCCAAGTCAAATTAAAGGGCCAATGAAACCGTGCCACGTGTGCAAGTGACACGTTCTGGGACAATCAAATGCGGCCTTGTCACACTTCAATTTGATTGGTCGGAAAGAGTTTGTTCTTATCATAACTCTTCCCTCCCTCAACTATAAATAGGGGTCTTCATAACCTAGAAAAGAGACTTATAACGACCCAACCGGTCGTTTTGCGTTATCGGACCCCATTCCCCTAAATGAAACTTCCCATAGCGGCTTATTGTGATTTACGAATTGCGGAGACGGGTGGTTCGGGATTCGGAAGCGTTTAGAGTGGTATAGGAACACTTGGTTCCTTAAGGTTGGCCTTTAAGGCCAAGTTTGACTTCGATCAACATCTTGAGTAAACGACCTTGAAATCAAGTTTTGACGGTTCCAGTAGCTTCGTATGATGATTTCGGACTAGGGAGTATGTTCGGAATGGGTTTTGGATGATCCGGGGGTGTTTCGGCGCCCGATATCGAATTTGAGTTTCCTTAAGTTCAAAATTTGGTTTGGAACTTGTTTTTGTGTTATCGAGGTCCGAACGGAATTCTGATACTGGGAATAGTTTCGTTATGTCAATTATGACTTTCCTACAAAATTTGGTGTCATTCCGAGTAGTATAGGTCGGTTCGGCGCATTGTTAACGAATTCAAGAAAAACTTAAAGTTCCTAAGTTTGGTTCTAGGGATTTTGAGGTGTGATTTTGAGTTTTAGCATTGTTGCGGGTGTTCCAAAGGCTCGAGCAAGTATGTATTATGATTTGGGACTTGTTGGTATATTTGGACGGGGGCTCGGGTGGGCCCAGGTGCCTCTTGGGCACCAAACGAGGCCAAAAACCAGCTGAAGCAGTTACTGGTGCACCTGATCTGGTGTGACCGCAGGTGCGGTTGCCCAGTTGCAGGTGCGAGACCGCTCCTGCGGTCCCAGCCTCGCAGGTGCGACCCCCAGGTGGGCTGCCCAGTTCTCGCAGGTGCGGTCATCCCTGCAGGTGTGGAGCCGCAGGTGCGGACTCCTGCCCGCAGGTGCGAGCCCAGGCCCTTGACCCATTTTCCGCAGGTGCGGAATTACTGAAGGCAGTGTGTTCTTTTAAACTCGGGAAATGTTCATTTTCTCCATTTTTCCTCCACCATTGTCGACTTAGGGAGCTTGGGAAAGGGCCAATCCACCTAGCTACTGAAAGGTAAGTGATTTCTACTCTAATATTAGTTTAATACATGAAATCCTAGGTAGATTAACCTCCTAATTAGTGAAAAATCAAGGGTTAGAGTAAAAACCTAGGTTTTATGGAAAATTGGAGAATTACCAAGAAATTTGCCATGGAATCATACAAAAACTATATATTAGTGATCCGTAGGTTATGGGTAAGTGTTTCCTTTGTAAATTTCCGGAATCCGAGCACGTGGGCCCAGGGGTGTATTTTGAAATATTGCAAATTAGGCTAAATTGGTTAATTAAATAGGGAAATTCCATACTTTTGAGCATAAATTGATGTATTTATGTAACATTTGGCTAGTTACGAGACCTTGGGTGACGAGAGTTCGTGCGTAGCTACTATTATGTTATGTTGGGTATTTCTAGGACTCACAAGCATGCTTTTATGTGACTTACATGTGTACCTAAATGTATTTGAGTTGCATAGTATCCTTGAATTTGGTGTGAAAGTATTAGGAAGTTATGTTCAAAAATCATATCGCTTAAGTTCTTGCTTTTACGTACAATCTCTGTTAAATCCCTAAATGTTGAAAAATTATGTGTATGTATACGGCACCGCGTCGCATGTATGATTCGTGAGCGGGATATACCTACTATTATGTCAACCGTGTCGCATGTTCGATTCGCGAGCGGGGTATTGGATGCATCTATGGTTCGAGCCGTTCGACCCTCGGCAGTGCACATTTATTTTTCGCGACGCTTCGGCCGTACGCTTTCGGCCTATTATGTGCTATATAATTTAATGTAAGTTTGTTGAAATTGTATAAACTGTTTCATGTGAAAAGGGAATTTAGTACATTATATGCTAGTGAAATTTGACATGCAAATGTAATTACAACTATACTAGATATTTTATGACTTTGTGATTACTACGACTATTATGCCTGCCTAGTTCTTATTGAATTATGTTATTTAGAAATGTTGACCCTAGTAAGTATCACGTCTACTTCTCGTCACTACTTCTTCGAGATTTGGCGGGATACTCACTGGGTACATATCTGTTTATGTACTCATGCTACGCTTCTATACTTAATTGTACAGGCTCTGAGGCAGGTGCATCTGGGCATTTATCCGGAGCTCGTCCCTGATGTATACTTGGCGTGGACTTCTCGGTGAGCTACTTTCCCTGACATATCTCTCTGGCAGCTCCTTGGAGTTCCTCTTTTCTTTTTCTACGTCTGTATTATTTTTCTTCAGACAGTAGGGCAAACTTGTATTTTCTTTTGGATACCCGTTTCTATTAGATGCCCGTAGACCTGTGACGCCAGTTCCTGGCATGCCCACGTAGTGGATATTCTATTCTTTTGGGTTGTAACTATCGGTGGTGTTTACTACATTTGTTGCTCACTTTTGGTCGTCTAAGTCACTAATTTACTTCGAATTTATGCTTTGAAAGAAAAACCTCTTAAGTATGGTGAATTATTTATAAATTAAAAAGGGATCACTAGTAAATTAAGGTTGGCTTGCCTGAAATCGAAGTTGCACGCCATCGCGACCTAAATTGGGATTTGGGTCATAAAAACATGGTATCATAGCCCTAGGTTCACGTAGGTCTCACAAGTCACGGGCAAACATAATAGAGTCTTGCAGATCGATACGGAGACGTTTGTCTTTATCTTCGGGAGGCTATAGGGTGTTAGGAAACCTCTCTTTATTCATGTTCTATCATGCAGTCGATGGTTTACTAAATCTCATTCTTCTATTCTCTTACAGATGGTGAGCACACGCACGGATGACGTTCCAGACCCAGGAGATGCCGCTACCCCCGCTGTCCGAGGACATGGCAGAGGTCGGGGGAGGGCACCGGCCCGAGGCAGGGGACGAGGACGTCCCAGAGCTGTCCCAGTAGCACACCCAGCAGATCCGGCAGAGGATCCTATCATAGAGGAGCAGGGCGAGGTGCCCCCAGCAGATCCTATCCCAGTAGACTTTATGAGAGCGACAGGCTTCCAGGAGGTCATGGTCCGTATGATGCGGTTCATGGACACTATGACTCAGGCTGGTTTATTTCCAGTGGATCCTGTCATATCTCAGGCGGGAGGGGGAGCCCAGGCCCCTACTGCCCAGGGCGCAAGACATGCATCATTAGTATATCAGACTCCGGGTACACTGCCCGTGGGTGGAGCCCAGCCGGTAGGAGCAGCACCTGAGCTCAGACCAGCTGCGGATGGTGATCCTCAGAAGTTACTGAATAGATGGACCCAATTTCACCCTCCTATATTCGGAGGTGAGAAGGGCGAGGATGCCCAGGACTTCATTGATAGGTGCAGGGATAAACTGCACAACATGAGGATACTTGAGTCCCATGGAGTGGACTTCACTACTTTTCAGCTTGATGGCAGGGCCCGCAGATGGTGGCAGTCCTATGTCCTTGGTAGACCGGCAGGTTCCCCTTCCATGAATTGGGAGCAGTTCACTCAACTGTTCCTGGACAGGTATATCCCATCCTCCAAGAGGGAAGAGCTGCGATATCAGTTTGAACAGCTGGAGCAGGGACAGATGTAAGTGACAGACTACGAGGCCAGGTTTTCTGAGTTGTCTCGTCATGCCCTTATGATACTTCCTACTGATGCTGAGAGAGTGCAGAGATTTATAGCTGGACTGCACTCAGGTATTAGGGCCAACATGTCCCGAGAGGTGGAGATGGGGACTCCCTATCAGCTTGTGGTCGAGATAGCTCGCCGGATTGAGGGTTATCATTCGAGGGGCAGAAATCAGAGTCAGCAGGATAAGAGAGCTAGATTTTTAGGAGATTCAAGAGGTGCCCCAGCTAGGGGTAGAGATCAGTTTGGTAGAGGCCATCCTAGCAGGCCTCCATATTCATCTCCTCCACCACCTCCCCGTAGTGCTCTAGTGAGGCCCTATTTCAGCGCCATGCCAGAGATTTCCTACCGTCCGCTAGCCATTCAGGGTTCCTCAGGCGGGTATGCCAGTCATCAGGGGTCTTCTAGTCCTTACTTCAGTGCCATGCCGGAGGGTTCTCACCGTCCCCTAGCTATCCAGGGTCCTTCTTCAGGACAGTAGGCCATGCCAACGGTGAGATGTTATGAGTGTAGGGATCCAGGACATATGAGGAGGACTTGTCCCAGGCTTCGGGGCACGGCCGTTCAGCAGAGCTATCAACCTACATTTTCAGCACCGGCGATTTGTCCGCCCAGAGGTGGAGGGAAGAGTGGTAGAGGTCGTCCCAGAGGTGGAGGCCAAGCAGGGGGAGCTCTGTCGGCCTCTATTCATTCCAGTGGAGGTCAGTCATCCGGTGCTCCAGTTAGATTCTATGCTATTCCGGCCCGATCAGATGCAATGGCTTCAGATGCCGTGATCACATGTACTATTTCAGTAGGTGGTAGAGATGCATCAGTGTTATTTGATCCAGGATCCACCTATTCATATGTGTCAGCCTTATTTGCTTGTTTCTTGGATGTTCCTTGCGAGTCCATGGGTACTGCTATTTATGTGTCCACTCCCGTGGGCGATTCTGCGGTTGTAGACCTGATTTATCAGTCCTGTGTGATTTCATTTGGTGGGTACGAGACCAGAGCGGACCTTCTATTGCTCGACATGGTTGATTTTGAGGTTATTTTAGGCATGGATTGGTTATCTGCTTATCATGACGTGCTATATTTCCATGCCAAGACAGTTACCTTAGCCATGCCCGAGTCGCCTAGGCTGGAGTGGAGAGGTTCCTCAGTTAATGCACCCAGCCGGGTTGTTTCATTCCTGAAGGCTCGACATATGGTCAAGAAGGGTTGTCTGGCCTATATTTCTTATGTGCGGGACACCATCGCCGAGTCTCCGAGGATTGATTCAGTGCCAGTTGTTCGAGAGTTTGCTGATGTATTTCCTTCAGACCTTCCAGGCATGCCTCCAGATCGTGATATTGATTTCTACATTGATTTAGCTCCAGGCACCCATCCTATATCTATTCCTCCGTACCATATGGCTCCGAAAGATTTGAAGGAGCAACTTGAGGAGTTGTTAGCTAAGGGGTTTATCAGGCCGAGTGTATCGCCATGGGGTGCCCCAGTTTTATTTGTGAAGAGGAAGGATGGGACTATGCGGATGTGTATTGATTACCGCCAGTTGAACAAGGTCACCATTAATAACAAGCCCTTACCTTGCATCGATGATTTGTTTGACCAGTTGCAGGGTGCTCCGGTGTTTTATAAGATTGATTTGAGATCGTGATATCATCAGTTGAGGATTTGGGCCTCAGATGTTTCGAAGACTGCTTTTCGTACGAGATATGGCCATTATGAGTTCCTGGTGATGTCCTTTGGCTTGACTAATGCCCCAGTAGCATTTATGGACTTGATGAACAGGGTGTTCAGGCCGTACATTGATTCTTTTGTCATCGTCTTCATTGATGACATTCTGATTTACTCATGTAGCTTGGGGGAGCACGAGCAACATTTGAGAGTTATGCTCCAAACCTTGCGAGAATAGAAGCTATATGCTAATTCTCCAAGTGTGAGTTTTGGTTGGATTCCGTGGCATTCTTGGGACATGTAGTATCCTGAGAGGGTATCAAGGTTGATCCTAAGAAGATTGAGGCAGTTCAGAGTTGGCCACATCCTACTTCAGCTACAGAGATCAGGAGTTTCTTGGTTCTAGCAGGTTACTACCGGCGATTTGTGGAGGGATTTTCAACCATTGCAGCCCCACTGACTAGATTGACTCACAATTATGCCCCGTTCCGATGGTCCGACGAGTGTGACGCGAGCTTTCAGAAGCTCAAGACATCATTGACCTCAGCACCAGTCCTGGTATTACCTTCCGATTCTGGGATGTATACAGTATATTGCAACGTTTCACGCGTTGGATTGGGGTGTGTATTGATGCAGGAAAGGAGAGTTATTGCTTATGCTTCGCGCCAGCTGAAGGTTCATGAGAAGAATTATCCTGTGCACGATTTGGAGTTGGCGGCGATTGTTCATGCTCTTAAGATTTGGAGGCACTATTTGTATGGGGTGTCCTCTGAGGTTTATACGGATCACCGCATCTTACATAACTTGTTCAAACAGAGGGATCTTAATTTGAGGCAGATTAGGTGGCTTGAGTTGCTGAAGGATTATGACATCACCATTCTTTATCATCCGGACAAGGCGAATGTGGTAGCAGATGCTTTGAGCAGGAAGGCGTAGAGTATGGGTAGCGAGGCTTATATTGCAGCAGAGGAGAGTCCTCTAGCCTTGGACATTCAGTCCTTGGCTAATCGCATGGTGAGATTAGACCTTTCAGAGCCTTGTCGAGTTCTAGCACATGTGGTTGCTCAGTCTTCGTTATTGGGTGAAATTAAGGCTCAGCAGTTTGATGATCCGTGCTTGGCAGAGCTTCGGGAATGGTTCAGGGTTGTGCCAAGGAGGTTACAATTGGCGAGGATGGTGTTTTGAGACTCAGCAGTTTGATGATCCGTGCTTGGCAGAGCTTCGGGAGACAGTGGTTCAGGTTAGTGCCAAGGAGGTTACAATTGGCGAGGATGGTGTTCTGAGACTTCAAGGCCGTTTATGTGTTCCTAATTTTGATGGTCTGAGGGAGAGGATTCTAGAGAGGTACACAATTCTCGGTATTCTGTTCATCCTGGTGCTACAAAGATGTATCGTGACTTGAAGCAGCATTTCTGGTGGATGCAGATGAAGAAGGGCATTGTGGAGTATGTGGCTAGGTGTCTTAATTGCCAACAAGTTATGTGTGAGCACCAGAGGCCAGGAGGCCTACTTCAGCAGATGCCCATTCCTGAGTGGAAGTGGGAGCGCATCACTATGGACTTCGTGATTGGGTTCCTCGTACTTTGCGGAAGGTTGACGCGGTTTGGTTTATTGTGGATAGATTGACCAAATCGGCGCATTTCATTCCAGTGGCTACTACTTATACTTCTGAGAGGTTGGCCCAGATCTACATTCAGGAGGTAGTCCGGTTGCACGGTGTCCATTATATCAGATCGAGGTCCTCAGTTCACCTCGCACTTCTGGAGAGCGTTGCATAATGAGATGGGTACCCAAATAGATCTCAGCATAACATTTCACCCTCAGACTGATGGTCAGTCGGAGCGTACATTTCAGATATTGGAGGACATGTCAGGGCATGTGTGATTGACTTCGTAGGTCAGTGGAACCAGTTCTTGCCTTTGGCTGAGTTTGTTTACAATAATAGTTATCAATCCAACATTGAGATGGCACCATTTGAGGCTTTGTATGGTCGGCGATATCGTTCTCCTATCGGGTGGTTTGATCCTGGCGAGGCTAAGTTATATGGCACCGACCTGGTGAGAGATGCTTTGGAGAAAGTGAAGTTGATTCAAGAGAGGCTCCACACGGCACAGTCCAGACATAAGAGTTATGCGGATCAGAAGGCGCATGATGTATCATTTATGGAGGGATATAAGGTTCTTTTGAATGTCTCGCCGATGAAGGGTATTATGAGGTTGGGGAGGAAGGGCAAGCTGAGCCCGAGGTTTATAGGTCCTTTCGAAGTATTGAGGCGTGTTGGAGGGGTTGCTTATGAGCTTGCTTTACCTCCCAGTTTATCAGGAGTTCATCCGGTCTTTCATGTATCCATGCTCCAGAGGTACCACGCCGACTTCTCTCACGTGGTTGATTTCAATACTATTCAGTTGGATGAGAAGTTGGGCTACGAGGAGGATCCAGTTGCTATTATTGACAGGCAGGATCGCCAGTTGCTATTATTGACAGGCAGGATCGCCAGTTGAGATCCAAGAGAGTTTCAACCGTAAAGGTCCAGTGGAGGGGCCAACCAGTCGAGGAGGCGACCTGGGAGTCTGAGGAGGACATGCGGAGCAGATATCCACATTTATTTTATCACTTCAGGTATGATTCTAGACCCGTTCGAGGACGAACATTTGTTTAAGAGGTGGAGAATGTAACGACCCGACCGGTCGTTTTGCGTTATCGGACCCCGTTCCCTAAATGAAACTTCCCATAGCGGCTTATTGTGATTTATGACTTGCGGGGACCGGTGGTTCGGGATTCGGAAGCATTTAGAGTCATATAGGAACACTTGGTTCCTTAAGGTTGGCCTTTAAGGCCAAGTTTGACTTCGGTCAACATCTTGAGTAAACGACCTCGGAATCGAGTTTCGACGGTTCCGGTAGCTTCATATGATGATATCGGACTTGGACGTATGTTCGGAATGGGGTTTGGATGATACGGGGGCGTTTCGGTGCCCAATATCGAATTTGAGTTTCCTTAAGTTTGAAATTTGGTTTGGAACGTGTTTTTGTGTTATCGAGGTCTGAACGAAATTACGAGACCGAGAATAGTTCCGGTATGTCAATTATGACTTGCCTGCAAAATTTGGTGTCATTCCGAGTAGTATAGGTCGGTTTGGCGCATTGTTAGCGAATTCAAGAAAAACTTAAAGTTTCTAAGTTTGGTTTTAGGGGTTTTGAGTTTTAGCGTTGTTGCGGGTGTTCCGAAGGCTCGAGCGAGTCCATATTATAATTTTGGACTTGTTGGTATATTTGGACGGGGGCTCGGGTGGGCCAAGGTGCCTCTCGGGCACCAAACGAGGCCAAAAACCAGCTGAAGCAGTTGCTGGTGCACCTGATCTGGTGTGACCGCAGGTGCGGTTTCCCAGTCGCAGGTGCGAGACCACTCTTGCGGTCCCAGCCTCGCAGGTGCGATTTGCAGGTGCGAGCTATTGCTCTCAGGTGCGGTCTTTGAGCCGCAGGTGCGGAACTACTGAAGGCAGTGTGTTCTTTTAAACACATGAACTGTTCATTTTCTCCATTTTTCTTCCACCATTGTCGACTTAGGGAGCTTGGGAAAGGGCCAATCCACCTAGCTACTGAAAGGTAAGTGATTTCTACTCTAATATTAGTCTAATACATAAAATCCTAGGTAGATTAACCTCTTAATTAGTGAAAAATCAAGGGTTAGAGTAAAAACCTAGGTTTTATGAAAAATGGGAGAATTACCAAGAAATTTGCCATGGAATCATACAAAAACTATATATTAATGATCCTTAGGTTATGGGTAAGTGTTTCCTTCGAAAATTTCCGGAATTCGAGCATGTGGGCCCGGGGGTGTATTTTAAGATATTTCAAAGCAGGCTAAATTGGTTAATTAAATAGGGAAATTCCATACTTTTGAGCATATATTGATGTATTTATGTAACATTTGGCTAGTTACGAGACCTTGGGTGATGAGTTTGGAGTTTGGGGCGCGTTCTTGACCCGGAAAGTAGGTTCGTAACGAGGTGAGTCTCGTTTCTAACCTTGTAAGAGGGAATTGTCCCATAGGTGATTATAAATAATTGCATGTCCTTATTTAGGGTGACTACGCACGCACGAAGTGACGAGATTCCGTGCGTAGCTACTATTATGTTATGTTGGGTAGTTCTAGGACTCACAAGCATGCTTTTATGTGCCTTACATGTGTATCTAAATGTATTTGAGTTTCATAGTATCCTTGAATTTGGTGTGAAAGTATTAGGAAGTTATTGATGAGTGGCTAGAATTCGTGATTTTAAGCATTATATCCCTCGCATTTTATGAGCTT
>ML369084.1:21461-59760 GCA_005239525.1 Nicotiana knightiana
ATATATATATATATATATATATATATATATATATTATATGTTATATAAAATAATTGTGTAAATTTTATATAATTTTTTGACTATCAAATATAAATTATTTTTAGCGCGGATAAAAAGTGAAGAAAACCCTTATACATTCCATGAGAATCAATCAACATATCAAGTTAGAAAACAAGTAATTAATTGATATCAAAACAACGATCAAACGGCTTATTAGAATAAGAGAGATCTTTGACAAATCCATATAATAAAATTTTATGGACGTTTCTATTTCTATTATGTATTGTTTTCTTAATGAAGATAATATTCGACCAGGTTAAAAGTAATTAGTATAAGGTATACGACCCGTATATATTCCTTGTATGCATCAATTACCTGTAATGCTAAAAAAGCACCCACGGCTTAGCTTTTTGCTCCATCTTTCACACACGTGCACTTTTTCTCCTACACTTTATTCCTCCTGTTGTTCGTAATTTAAAGTATGTTCTTTCCATTTTAGTTCATATAACGCTCCTTTTGCTCTGTAAAGTAGTCTTAAAAAGATTAAATCCTATTCGTAGTAATTCTTCGGTTCCAATTTATGTTAACCTATTTGACTGGGCACAAAGTTAAAGAGAAAACGAAGAATTTTGGAATTTGTGATTCTAAGCAAATCAAAAAGCGGTCGAGTGGTTGTAATGTTATAAAAACTTCTCATTAAGGTAGAATTGGAAGTTTAAGCAAAATTGGTTCCAAATTTAGAAATGAATCATTCTTAATGGAACGAACCAAAAATAAAATAAGTTCACATAAACAGAAACAGAAACAGAGAGAGTAGTAAATATTTATTTATGCAAACCATTGCTAGCTTTTGTACTACTCCTTCATTTCGGCAACCATTGCTAGCTTTTGTACTACTCCTTCATTTCCTGCCGAGACACTATATAAAGGAAATCACCACTTCGCTTAACCATATACATTTTCATCTAAAACAACACAGCATCTACACCATATCTAGCCTACTCAACAAAGAAAAAAAAAACAGCTAATGACGACTAGACCAATAGTTATTCTTTTATCCAATTTTCTTTGGCAGTTGCCTCTGGTTATTCTGCTACTACCATTTCACCATAACTCAGCTAACGCTGCGGTTGGTGGCAAGTGGGAGTTACTGATGTCCGACATTGGCATTTCAGCCATGCACATGCAACTCCTCAACAACGATAGAGTCGTAATGTTCGACCGTACTGACTTTGGTGCATCCAACATCGCATTGCCCAATGGCAAATGCCGCAACAACTCTAATGACCTCGCGTTGATAGTTGACTGCACTGCTCACTCTGTAGAATTCGACGTCACCACCAACTCTGTACGTCCCCTCATGGTCCAGACCAATGTGTGGTGCTCCTCCGGTTCCGCCACCTCTGACGGTTCTTTGGTCCAAACTGGTGGTTTCAACGACGGTGTAAACGTCGTAAGAGTTTTCAAACCGTGCATTACGGGAAAAAGGAGCACTTGTGACTGGCAAGAAATGGGAAATGGCCTAATTCAAAGCCGATGGTATGCTACCAATCATATGCTTCCAGATGGCAGGCAAATTATTATTGGCGGTCGTGCCGCTTTTAACTACGAGTTTTATCCCAAGTCTGCTTCAACCAACAATGTCTTTAGCTTGCCGTTTCTCGAGCAGACTAATGATCCTATGGAGGAGAACAATCTTTACCCTTTTGTTTTTCTCAATGTAGATGGAAATTTATTCATTTTCGCTAATGACCGAGCTATCTTGTTCGATTACACGACGAACACTGTAGTGAAAACATACCCACAAATACCTGGTGGCGACCCAAGAAATTATCCAAGTACGGGTTCCGCAGTTCTTCTTCCATTAAAGAACTTGCAAGCACAATCGATCCAAGCTGAGTTTTTGGTGTGTGGTGGAACACCAAGAGGGTCATACCTCAAAGCAACAACAGGTGACTTTTTGGGTGCATTAAATACTTGCGGCCGGCTTACAATTACCGACCCGGATCCACAGTGGACAATGGAAACCATGCCACTAGCTCGAACAATGGGTGACATGGTAATTTTACCAAATGGAGATGTTTTGATCCTTAATGGAGCTGCCGCGGGCGCCGCTGGATGGGAACTTGGTAGGGACCCGGTCTTGTGTCCTGTAATTTATCGACCCGATAACCCACTTGATTCAAGATTCGAGGTAGAAAACCCGAATACCGTACCCAGAATGTACCATTCAACAGCTGTTTTACTTCGAGATGGTCGGGTTCTTGTTGGTGGTAGTAACCCAAATGAGTTTTACAACTTCACTGGAGTTCTATTTCCAACTGAGTTAAGCCTGGAGGCATTCTCACCATCTTATTTGGATTCAGAATCTGCTAATTTGAGACCACAGATCATTTCTCCCGTTTCTCGCCATAAATTCAAGTATGGGCAACGAGTTAACATTCAGTTTACTGTTTCAGGATTACTAAACAGAGATTTGATCAAAGTAACAATGGTTGCACCCGGGTTTAATACACATTCATTTACTATGAACCAAAGAATGCTGGTATTTTCAAGTGGAGATGTAAGACTGATCGGAAAATTTGTCTATCAAGTCAGTTTGGTGTTTCCAAAATCAGGTAAATTAGCACCACCTGGTTACTATATGTTGTTTGTGGTTCATCAAGATATCCCAAGTGAGGGAATTTGGGTTAGGATCCACTAACCACATTTGACGACTCAGCAAAGACTTGTTTTGTAGTAACAAAATTGACATTTTAATTTTATATCAAGGACTGAGGAAATTAAGCATCCTTAATTGTCTTGTTCTTTCAGAAGTTGTAAGCAGATAACTGGCATTGTTTTGTAACATTGAAGATTTTGAAGGTATTCCAATCTATTGCAATAAGAAAAGACTTAGATTGATGACTTGCTATGTTAATTAATAAATAGATGAAATTCGCGATTTTCTTAAGGCTTCTCTTTAGAAGAAAAAGAAAACTGAATTCAATATAATTAAAGCCTGTCTACGAAGATATTCTTATAAAGCGTTGGCTTTTCAACCAAGAATATATACTTAGTGGGCGTTTGGATATAAGAATTGTAAAATTCCAAAAAAAGTTAAAAATTTTTTTAATTGAAAATGTTATCTGAAAACTAGAGTTGTGTTTAGACATGAACATAATTTTGGATCTTTTTTGAAGTTTTGTGAGTGCTCATGAGCGAAAATCTTGAAAAATAGCTTTTTGAAGTTTTTTAAAATTTCGAAAAATTCCAAAATCTATCTTGAAGTGAAAATTTGGCCAAACACTGAGAAAAAAGTAAAATTTTCTTATGCCCAAACGGTATCTTGTAATTTTTCTTCCTTGCAAATGCGGAAAAGCCAGCAAATGGCTATTTTCATATTTCGGTGGGTAAAACCATATGACTGTTTAACCAAAGAATTGGACCCTTTGAATAAAGCTTATTTTTAAGATGAATACGGGTTACTGATAATCAAGGAAATAGAGAAAAATGAATAACAGACAATATTGCAGAAATATAGAAAAGTGAAGTCAATTATATTCGAGAATCAGATGCATTTACAAGTTGTATTCCCCTCCCTTATATAGGGGATTCTTATAACGTACAACTCCTGCAATGGTTGCTCATTAATGACTAATTATGACATTAATGAGGAGTTACAAAGGATAACGGTAATTGGGGTACGGTTATATAACTTTCGAGTAATCAATTGTGGGTCTTTGAATCTGCCCGTAGCTTTGTATTCATTCTGACCGTGCATCTCTCCTGTTTTAATCAGATTGAGTTTCCCGTGGTTGATAAGCTCGAAGGTTTACTGAATCGTGCCTCTTTGTACCGTACCTCTTCAAAGAATTACATCCAGCTGTCGCGTTTTTCTTTGTCCACGTGGCTGGCTGAGTTGTCAAAAACTGACTTACGTGTGAAACTCTTTTTTACCAATACAGATAGTCCCTCCACTTACCATATATTTAACGATTAATATTTGGTAAGTGGATATTCATTTATGGCAGGAATATTTTGCCGCCGCTTTTCCTCGAATCATTGTATCCTTCTCTGCACCATAGGCGTCGTTTGTCACTTCTATTTTAATGCTCATATCACGTGTCCTTTTTGGATTGGTTCTGCATTTACTCGGCACCTTTTAGGTCTTTTTGCGGCTGTGCCAGTCCCGAAATGACATCTTTAATTATGACTTTTCATCATTATTTTTCTTTTTATCCCATGTTTGACGGTTGTCCTCAAGTATAAATACCTTTCTTCTTTTCTTTGCTTCCATGAAAAACTTTTTTAACTTCGTTTTTTGTAAATAACTTTCTTCTTGCCTTTGTAAACATGTCTTCTTCAAACCAACCTCAGGGAGTAATAGATATTGAAAGTTTAACTCCATCTTCTGCTCCGACTAGGAGTCGAAGGGGTGGTAGACTTAGAACTCTAGGATCCACTCCTTCGAGGGGATCCTCTTCTTCTCAGATAGTTCCTTCTCCTTCCACTAGATCTCTAGTTTCTCCAAGGTTTAGGGTTTCTCGGTCTTTGTCTAGAGGTAGAGGCGAACGCCTTCGTGAACCTGGAGTCGATGAAATTGTCCCTGCTGAGTTTGTTTTTACTAGGGATAATCAAGTTCTTGTAGACCATCTTTTTTTCTTGAAAGTGTCGAAAGATATTCAACCCTTATAACTGAGGGTCAGATTTCCCTTGTTCGTAGGGAGTGCATTTGGAGGTCTGACTTCCCTATCTATATTCCGAATAGTAATCAAAGAATAACGTCTTACAAGACGGGATATTCTTTTGTTTATACGTACCCTTTCACTCTAGGGTTTAGACCCCTCATTGACCCAGTCATAATTGAGTTCCGCATTTTTTCCAATATCTGCTTAGGACAAGTTGGCCCACTTGTGTGGCGAGTTGTTGCATGTCTTAAGAGTTTGGCTTCTTTAGCATCGGTTCCTTTTACTTTCAACCATCTTATTCATCTCTACTCTCCTACCTTCTTTCGTGAAGGGGTTTTTACTCTGACTGCTAGAAGAAAAAGAGTGTTGGTAACCCTTGGAGATGATAAGAATATGAGTTGGTACCTCCAGTATGTTGTTGTACCCACTATTGGTTTAGTGGGTGAAGAAAATCTTCCCTTCCCTAAGAAGTGGAATCGCGCACGTGAGTATGCTTTAGCTCATATTTATTTACTTTTTCTCGTTTTGACTTGAGATGTTTTATTAACACTGTATCTGTTTCTTCTTCTCTCAGCAATCATGAATACTGTTGAGAATGTCTCCGGTATTCGTGATTGGGTAGAAAAATTGTTTTCCGTTGCTCCTTTAGAAAAGAGATCTTAGAAGTACCTCGCTAGGAGGCATGGTTGGCATGTAAAGACCCACGGTAAGTGAAGCTCTTGTTCTTGCTTCTTTCCTTACTCGAGTCTCTTCTTTCTTTGTCATTTAACTTTTTCCCTTTTAATAGGGTTCTCCGCTCGTGGGTGTCTGCTTCATCTATCCCGAAGATGTCTTTGGCTCTGGCCCAAGAAATTATTGTTGGTTCATCTTCCTCGAAGAGGAAGATTGGTGAGTCTCGTTCCGTAGAAGAAGAAGAAGAAGAAGAAGAAGAAGAAGAAGAAGAAGAAGAAGAAGAATAAGAAGAAGGTGCTTTAGTGCACAGGCCACAGAGAAGGTGGGTGGTTTCAGGTGATGAGCTTACACCCTTAGCCTTGCCTTCCGTGTATGTGATTGATCCCCCTGTCCTTAATGATGTTTCACATTCCCCAATTCATGAGGGTGTTGATCTTGCTCCTGACGATGTCCCTTTGGCAGCTGTGTTTCCTGCTTCTTTGATAGAAGCTGTCTCGTCTGTTCCTTTGGCTATTTCGGCTTCTGCTATTGCTTTGCCCGTAATTTCCTCAATTCTTCAGCCCTCCGTGCCTGCTGCTTTGCCCGTGGCTTCTCCAGCTCCTCAACCCTCCGTGCCTGTTGTTGTTTCATCTCTGCCTGCTTCCATGCCTTCCGTTAGGGAAGTAGGGTCTTCCAGCAGAGAGATGCGGCAGGTGGTAATAGAGGTTCCATCTCTGCCTGCTTCCATGCCTTCCGTTAGGGAAGTAGGGTCTTCCAGCAGAGAGATGCAGCAGGTGGTAATAGAGGTTCCACCTGAGGGGAACCTTTTCAAGAAAATGGGTGAGCCCGAAGTGTGGCTCAAGCCTTTGATAGTTTCCTCTGAGAAAGCCAAGCTAGCCAGCCACGGTGCTCTTACATGGGCCAATGAGGTCGTGCATACTTCTTTGAAAGTATGATGCAAGTTATCCTCTTTCATTTTCATATATGAAATTTACTATATCTGATTGGTTTTTTTCTTGTAGATTAACCTTATAGGCATGAAGCTTATGAAGAGGATTTCAAACACGGACCAAGAGACAAAAGAGTTGCAGACCGATGTTGATAATTGTAAAGCACATTATGATAGCCTAAGGATTGACATGGATGCTTTAGAAGAGGAAAGGAGTACCTTGAAGCAGCAGATAAGACTCATGGCAGCAGAACTGGCAGTAGAGAAGGCTTCTTCCAGTCAGGCTGATAAAGACAAGAGTGTTTTGGAGTCTTCGTTCGCTGAGCAGTTGTCCCGTGCCTCAGAGGAGATTAGAGACTTGAAAAACTTGTTGGGGAAGAAGGAGGAATACTCAGGCGATCTCGTGCAATCACTCACTCGTACTCAAGAAGAACTTCGTAAGGCTTTAGGCAAAGCTCAAACTTTAGAGGAGTCGATTGTACCGTTAAGGGCCTCTCATGAAGCTGCGGAAGCGGAGAATGACAGGTTGAGAGCTGAGTTTCAAGTATGGGCAAAGGATTATGAATATCTGGAAAAGGTGGCTGTTGTCGATGTGAGCTGGGCGTACATGAATTCTTGCTTGACACATTGATGAAAATGAATCAAGAGGGTTTTGACCTTAGTGCTGAAATAGCTAAAACTAAGGAAGCCATGGAGAAGGCTCAACAAGGTCATAACCTCTCTTCACCTGATGGTGAGATTCCAGCCGCTCATGCCTCTTCATCCCTAGTTGCTCTCACTCCTTCTGCCAGTGAAGTCAACCCTTCTCTTGAAGAAATTTTAGTTAGTTCATCCCCCCCCCCCTTTTTAATATCAATTGGTGGTTACCCCCAGTCCCACCGGGGGTAAATTTGGATTTCTTTAAAGTCCCCAAATAACAACTTAGGGGAACCACAATGTATATAAAATTTTTATACTACTAAGTATAAGTTAATACTTAGTTTTAGCCATTTTAATATATTAAGTTCAACTTTTGTTGAGTTTCTGTTTCACTCTTTAAGTCTTTTGCATGCTTCATTTTTCGAGGTTTTAGTTTTACCTCTGAGTTTTGCATGTGGAATGCTTTAGACTACTCGTACCTTTTTGTAATAGGCACGGTGTCATATTAAATGTATGCATTTTTGTAATAGGCATAGTTCATGGAAGAGGGCCTTTTATAATTGACATGAAGAAGACGTCTCAACTTCATGATAATGCAATAGAGTAATAGGAATTTTACACATGTTTAAGAATGTTTCCAAGGAAAGTTTTTTGTTTGAACTTCCATGACATTTTACGTGTGTTTGGTTATCGTCTATAACTCATGTTTGCAACTGTTTTTGTTTAACCGATTTGATATACTCTTGTATTTCGTAACTGTTTTTCATAGGTAACAGTTTTTCGATATTAATACAAGGAAACAACTGTTTTTTACTAGTAACAGTTTTATAAAGATTGGGGTTTTTACCCACAACTGTTTTGGAAACAGTTTTCTAATAAGTACGAGGGAAATGTTTTCTTATCCGTTACTGTTTTTATTTGATAACTGTTTCTTGAACAAATACAAGGATTTAGATCTTTCATCCATAACTATTTTATTTGAGAACAGTTTTTTGAATGAGTACATTGATGATGATATTTTACCCCTAACTGTTTTTGTTACAACAACTTTGAATAAGTATAAAGATGTACATTTCTTTCTCGTGACTAATATTTTTCCTTTCAACCTGAACATGTTCGAAGATTTTTGCTTTTTTGCATTAGGCTTTGTATTTAGATAGCTCTTTTGATTTCTTTTGATTTTGCTCGTGTCACTTGTCTCGTTGGGTAGATGGGTCTTCAGACTCGAGCTTTTGACTTTCTAATAGTCTTCTTTGCTTCGTCTTAGCCTTCCATACTGTATAGTACCCCAAGTGTTTGAGCTTTGAAGAATGAAATCTCAAGCACTTGATTATTCCTTCCTTATGGTCCTTTTCCTGAAAAGGAAAAACATTCTGTACTCGAAGGTATATAGTTTTTTAGATGATGACTGCTTAACCCTTTTAAAACGTCCATCAGAAAGTGTAACCCTAGACCGGGAATTGTGTTATTTCCTCGCGTCTTTGCAGGTCTAATATCATCATCTGGTGATGAGTTAGCTTTATGCCTATTATCTAAAAAAGTTAGTAAATTTTTTAAATGTTCAAAATAAAATGGAACGTGTGATACCTGACGGGGGTATTCTTTTCCTTTAGAAGTAATACTTCTTTAGGTGGATGTCCTTCCAGCTTGTTGGTAGAACTCTGTCGTCCATAGCTTCCAACTCATAGACGCATTTCCCAACTATGCCTCAGATTTTGTAAGGTCCTTCCCAATTTGGATTTAGCTTTCCTGCACCTGCTTCTTTCGTTGATTGAAAGACTTTTTTTTAGGACAAAGTCCCCAATCTTGAAGTACCTGATATGAGCTTTACGGTTGTAATAACGCTCTATGATTTGTTTTTGAGCTGCCATCCGTATCAATGCTGCTTCTCTTCGTGGTTCGAGCAGGTCTAGGTTGGTCCTCAATTCGTCATTGTTTTCTCCCTCCATGGATGTTGAGAACCTTATGCTAGGTTCGCCAATCTCCACAAGTATTAAGGCTTCTGAGCCATAAACAAGTGCGAACAGAGTTTCTCCAGTGTCTATTTTTATAGTTGTTCTGTATGCCCATAGTACCACTGGTAACTCATCAGGCCAGTTTCCTTTGGCTTTATCCAGCCGCTTCTTTAGATTATTGATTATGACCTTATTAGTTGACTCATCTTGACCATTAGCCACGGGGTGGTACGGTGTTGAAGTGATCCACTTGATTTGCCAACTTTCGAAGAATTCTGTGATTTGCGAGCCTATGAATTGTGGGCCATTATCGCACACGATTTCCTTTGGTATTCCAAAGAGGCATATTATGTTTCGCCATAAGAAGCTTTTAACTTCCTTTTCTCGCACTTGTTTGAATGATTCTGCCTCTATCCATTTTGTAAAATAGTCGGTTAGCACGAGTAAAAACGTACCTGTCCTTTTAGTTGTGGGAAGAGGTCCCACTATGTCCATACCCCATTTCATGAAAGGCCATGGGGATATTATTAGATGCAATAATTCCGCTGGCCGATTAATGTTATTGGCAAACCTTTGGCACCTGTCACATTTGGATACGAAGTTCTCGGCTTCTTCTTCCATCTTAGGCCAATAGTATCCAACTCTGATTAGGGTTTTCATTAAGGATCTCACCCCTAAGTGATTTCCACAGTGTCCTTCATGGACTTCTTTCATCACAAATTCTGTTTGGTTAGGTCCGAGGCATTTAGCTAGGGGTCTTCCGAACATCTTGCGATAAAGTGAGTTGCAAATAAGGCAGTACCGTGCAGCTTTGCGGCGAAGTGCTTGAGCTGCTTTCCTGTCTTTAGGTACGGTGCCATTCTGCAAAAAACTAAGAATTTCGTTACTTCAGTCCCAGGTTAAGTTGTTGAAACTTACCTCATTCCTGTCTTGGTCTATTATTGAATGAAATAGTTGGATGACAATTGCATTGTCTTTGTTCGTTACTTCCGTGACTGCTCCGAGGTTAGCTAATGCATTTGCTTCTGCATTTTCCTCTCTAGGTATTTGCATTACCCTACATGTTTTGAATTGTCTCACGAGCTCTCGTGCTTTTTCAAGATACTGTTGCATTCTAGTCTCTCGAGTGATGTAAGTCCCCTGTATCTGATTTACTACCTGTTGGGAGTCACTATTGATCACAATTTGCTCGATTAAGAGCTCCCGTGCGAGTTCAAGCCCTGCAATAACAGCTTTGTACTCTGCTTCGCTGTTAGTTATAGGATAACACTTGATAGCTTACCGTGTTTTTTCACCCGTGGGTGATATTAAGATTATGCCTAAGCCGACACCTTTTATATTTGAAGAACCATTGGTGAACAAGGTCCATAGGCCTGGATTAGCACCGTTAAAGAGTTGTAACTCTTTTTCTACTTCAGGTATAATGCTATTACTAAAATCAACAACAAAATCATATAGTATTTGGGACTTAATTGCAAGTCCTAGGCTGATAGATTATTTCATGCTCACTTCTATGGCCCACTTGGCTAATCTTCCTGACAATTCCTGTTTATGTAGAATATTTCTTAAAGGATATGAGGTCACAACGGTGATTGGGTGGCATTGAAAATATGGTCGTAATTTTCTAGATGCCATTATTAAAGCTTAGGCTAACTTTTCCAGATGTGGATATCTAATCTCAGCATCTAGCAAAGTTTTACTTACATAATAGATAGGTGATTGTTTACCTTTTTCTTCTCTTACTAGTAATGCATTTACAACAATTTCTGAGACAGCCAGGTAGATGTACAATCTCTCTCCTTCTTTTGGCTTTGAAAGCAGTGGTGGTTTCGATAGATAAATCTTCAGATTCTTGAGGGCTCGCTGACATTCTTCAGTCCATTCGAACTGATTCTTCTTTTTGAGAACTGAGAAGAACTTAAAACTTTTTTTCGGAATACTTATAATAAACCTTCCTAAAGATGTTATTCTCCCTGTTAGTCTTTGAACTTCCTTTTTATTTGTTAAAATATCAGGTATTCCCTCTATAGCTTTAATTTGAGCGGGATTTACCTCTATTCCTCTGTTCGATACAAGGAAACCCAAAAATTTACCTGATTGCACTCCAAAAGCGCATTTCTCTGGATTTAGCTTCATATTATACCTACGTAAAATATCAAAAGCAGTAGAGAGATGCTGGAAATGGTCTTGTGCTTGTGTTGATTTTACCAACATATCATCAATATAGACTTCCATCGTCTTTCCAAGATGTTCTTGGAATATTTTAGTCACTAACCTTTGATAGGTGGCTCCAGCATTTTTTAAGCAAAACGGCATAACTTTATAACAGTAAGTCCCCCTGTTCGTAATGAAGGAAGTTTTTTCCTCATATGAGGGATTCATTTTAATCTGATTATAACCAGAATATGCATCTAAGAAGCTCAATAATTCATGACATGCTGTGGCATCAATCATTTGATATATATGTGGCAATGGGAATGAATCTTTGGGGCATGCTTTACTTAAGTCAGTATAATATACACATACTCTCCACTTGCCATTCTTTTTAGGTACTACCACGGTGTTTGCTAGCCAGTTAGGGTACGTTACCTCTCGTATCGAACCAATCTTCAAAAGTTTCTGTACCTCTCCGTCGATCACTTAATTCTTGAATGGTCCTTGCTTTTTTTTCTTCTGCTTAACAGGTACGAAGGATATATCTTCATTTAGTTTATGAGTCATCACTTCTGATGGGATGCATGTCATATCTGAGTGGGACCATACAAAACAGTCTGCGTTAGCCTTTAAATAATCAATTAACTTACCTCTTCGAGCGGGGCCTAGCCTCGTGCCTATATACACTTTCTGCCCAGGCTTTTGTTCAGATATGGAACAGCTTCGAGCTCATCCGTAGTTGTTTTGATGTGCTCATCTTCCTCCGGTTCATGAATGACGTCTGTTCTGGAATCTGTTTCAACAGTAATACCTTCCGTATCTATTTGGGTAGTAATTTCTTCCATGCCTGTTTGGGTGGCGTTACTTGCTTGGGAGATTCCCTTATCTTGTAATTCTTCCACCTCTATTTTCTTGTTATAGTGTACCATAGAGTTTAAATTTCTTGCGGTCTGCTAATCACCTTTGATTTGTTGAATCCCCCATTCAGAGGGGAATTTAATTACCTGATGCAACATGGAGGGTATCACTTTCATGTCGTGGATCCATGGCCTTCCCACGATCACGTTATAAGCCATTTCAATATTGATGATTTGGAACCTGGTACTTTTGATCACCCCATCAGCATAAGTGCTAAGCTCAATTTCTCCTTTTGTTATAACCGTAGAGTTATCAAACCCTTATATGGCTCGTGCCCTTGGGATTACTTGATTCCCCAGTAGCATTTCTTCCACGACTCTTAGCAAAATGATGTTGACTGAACTACCTGGATCAATCAACACTCTTTTTACGTTAGTGTCATGAATAAGTAAAGATATTACCAGAGCATCGTTGTGCAGAAGCATTAATCCGCCGATATCTGCATCATCGAAGGTTATATCGTCTTCTTCAATATTTTCACGAGCCCGTTTCCCATGTATAATTGTGAAATTTGTGGTTGTTTTGCAGATCACTCCATTTACTTCTTCACCTCCATGTATCACGTTGACGGTTCTTTTTGGAGAAGAAGGCTTTGAGGGCTCCTGTCTATTCCTCATATTTGCATGTTTACCTTTATCACTAAATAATTCTGTTAAATAGCCCTGTTTCAATAAATTTTCTACTTCACCTTGTAAAAATCTGCAATCCGCAGTTTTGTGCCCATGATTGTTGCGGAATTCACACCAGTGATCTAGGTTCCTTCTACTTGGATTTGACCGCATCTATTTGGGCCACTTCACCGTGTCTTCCATGTTCCTCAATATTGAGACAAGTTCAGTAGTACTTACATTAAAGGTATGATCCCCAATTTGAGTACTACCTCTAGATCGTTCATCTCGATCTTTTCTGGATCAAGACGAGGATGAGATTACGTCTCTACCCTGTGGTCTATAGTCCAACCTAGTGTTTCTGAACCTGGGGCGGATATCTCATCCCGAAGGTCCTAAGTAAGGATCATACCTGTTTTTACCTGATCTTCTATCTGATTCAGGACGTCTGGATCTGGAATGATCTTCATCTCTCGAACGAGCAATGATATCTTCTTCTATTCTGAGTTTAGTACTGTACCTGTTATATACATCGTTCCATGTTGTAGCGGGGAATTCTCTTAGAATTTCCTTAAGCCGTCTCGTGGTTTCTGTGCTTTTATCGTTTAGATTGCTTGCAAATGCCATGGCTGCCGAATTATCAGGCACCCTGATTAACTGCATTCTTTCTCGTTGAAGCCTGTCTACAAACTCACGGAGTAGTTATGTGTCTCCTTGTTTATTTTGAATATGTCTTCCATTCTCTTCTCAACTTTTTGTGCACCAGAGTGTGCTTTTATAAACGAATCTGCAAGCTCAGCAAAAGAGTCAATAGAATTTTCAGGGAGAAGGGAATACCCGGTTAGGGCCCCTTTGGTAAGTGTTTCCCCAAATATTTTGACAAGGACTGATTCAATCTCTTGTTTTGTTGAGTCGTTGCCTTTTACCCCAGTAGTGAAAGCAGTCACATGGTCACGTGGGTCAATTGTTCCATCATACTTGGGAACATCATGCATTTTAAACTTCTTGGGTATAGGCAAGGGTGCCGCACTTGGCTTCCAAGGTTGTTGAGAACATCTATCAACATCAATGCCTTTGATGATATGTGGTACTCCAGGAATTTGTTCGATGCGATTGTTCTGCTCCATCATCTGTTTTTGCATGGTTATATGTAATTTTTGTAACTCTGAGTTATTAGATATACCTGGTCTCATTTCGAGAGATTCATTAGGAGTATCTTCTCTTTCTGAGTTTGCCAACCAAGATTGAAGATTTTCCATGGTGATGGTGTTATTGGGGGTGGCATCGGCGGTGTAGGTAACGCTGCCGGTAATCCTCTCGCAAATTCTTGCAAATCTTGACTTACATACTCTGCAATCATTTGCTTTACACGATCTTGTTCCACAGTTTGATCATTATCACCATTGTTGTTATTGGATCTTTCTGGGGATTGTTCCCTTTAACCACGTGGGGTTCTTGAAGGCGATGGAAATAGGGTTCCACTCCTTTGCTGGTTGTTGTCGTTGGAGTTTGCTATAGTTCAGAGGATATCACTTGAAAAGAAAACAAGATTATCAGAGTCCCGACAACGGAACCAATTTTTTTAACCAAAGAATTAGACCCTTTGACTAAATCTTATTTTTAAGATGATACAGGTTACTGATAATCAAGGAAATAGACAAAAATGAATAATAGACAATATTGCAGAAATATAGAAAAGTGAAGTCAATTATATTCGAGAATCAGATGCCTTTACAAGCTGTATTTTTCTCCCTTATATAGGGGATTCTTATAACGTACAACTCTTGCTATGGTTGCTCATTAATGACTAATTATGACATTAATGAGGTATTACAAAGGATAACGGTAATTGGGGTACGGTTACATAACGTTCGAGTAATCAATTGTGGGTCTTTGAATCTGCCCGTAGCTTTGTCTAGATTCATTTTGACCGTGCCTCTCTCCTGTTTTGATCATGTTGAGTTTCCCGTGGTTGATAAGCTCGAGGGTTTACTGACTCGTGCCTTTTTGTACCGTACCTCTTCAAAGAATCACATCCAGCTATCGTGGTTTTCTATGTCCACGTGACTAACTGAGTTGTCAAAAGCTGGCTTGCGTGTGAAACTCTTTTTTACCAATACAATGACACTGGCCAAAGTTAGCGTAAACATCTCTTTTTATCTAAAATAATTCATAGTCTAATACCTTTTTCATGCATGTAAAAATATTTATGATTAGGTAATCTCCATGAGATTCCAAGAGACAATGTGCACATAATTAATTCGTAAAGAATAATCAGCTGATTAGATATAGCTAGCTTAACTAGCGCATGTATAGTGTTCTGACGATATATAGCCATATAAGTGGACATAGCCTAAAAATGGAAGTGGATATGGACAAAACATCAAATCTTTTTAATTATTTAGTAAGTTTAATGATTTTTCTTTGTTAAAAACAAACAAGAAGTCAAACATGACATTCCCTTTCAAATTGATTCATTGAATGCCTTTGTTTGACTTTAATTGCACGGATTAATAAGGAAAAGAATTTTAAAAAGCGAAATTTTCAGAAATCACTGTTATTTTATGAGTATTAATTTTTTAGAGCTATAATATACATAAATATTTTCTATAGGTACTATTAAGTTATTATTATTGTGTATTCACTGTATTTGCGCTGCTATATTCAATATTCATGAATACAACAGCAAAAGACGCCTAAAATTCGGGCAGTCCAGCTGTACGCGCATGTATTCACATGTATTCGGGTCATGTATTCATTAATACAACATCAAAAAGCGCCTAAAATCAGTCCAGTCCAGCTGTACGCGAATGTATTCACATGTATTCGCGCCATGTATTCATTAATACAACACCAAAAAATGCCTAAAATCAGGGCAGTAGTACGCGCATGTATTCACATGTAGTTGTGCCATGATTCATGAATACAACAACAAAAAGTGCCTAAAATCAGGGCAGTCCAGCTGTACGCACATATATTCACATGTATTCGTGCTGCTATATTCATGAATACAACAACAGAAAACGCCTAAAATCAGGCAGTCCAACTGTACGTGCATGTATTCACATGTATTAGTGTCATGTATTCATAAATACAGTAACGACAATCACCTTAAAAATAGGTATGTACAGCTGTCTAATAACGAAAATAATATCAAGCGTGACAATACACTCCTAATATAATTCAGCAAAATTAATCCTAACATGCCTCATTATCAACCCAATTAATTAGAAAGATTTTTCAGTTGTATATAACTTTTCTATTTAGCATTTTTCAATATTTTTTTACTATTGTATTTACTGTATTCGCTATTTTATAATCAATGTATTCAAATGTATTTGTATTAACAGTATTTTAGTTATTCCCAATACATGTTATTACTGCTGTATTCAGTATATTTCATTAGTTGTATTTATTGTATTTCTATTTGCATTCAGTGTATTTTACTGTATTTCAAAATTAAATGTATTCACTGTTTATATTCTTGTTCTATTTTAATATTTGTATTCAATGTATTTCAATGTTTATATCCTTTATTCATGCATATTGTATGTACAATATGCATGAACACATGTGTATTCAACTGTATTAAGAAAATACAGACCTTCGAAATACACAAACACATGCAAAAAAATATATTTATATGTATTTGAGTGAATTTGTAGAGAATACAATATATTTGTATCATTGTATGTGATTAAAACGCAAAGAAGAGAGGAAAGTTCGTCGGAGATAGCGTTTTCCGGTCAAGACTCCTTGTATCGCTTCACTACCTCTTCCATTACAATTTAGTACGCTTCCAATTCGACCGCTTGTTCCTCTTTTCTCTCTTACTTACCGCGCTAAGAATCCCTCTTTCTCTTCAATCTCTTCGTCGCCCAAAGTATCTCCGCTTCCCTTTTTTGATTATAGGTTTACTTTCATGTTTCTAATTTTGAGATTTTCATGCTTTCTTTCATGATTTGTTTCTCTTTCGTGTATCTATGATTTGGCCTATTTTGCTCGAAGAGAGAGAGAAAGAAAAAAAATTATGAGAGAGAATCGTGTGTTAATTGAAAGAAAGAGAGATGAAAAATATAAATAGCGTATTTCATGCCTCAATTGTAGTATATACCATAAATACTTATTTTTCTATAAAAGATATAAGGTAGCTATAGAAAATAATATTTTAAAATAATTTTAATTTATAATAAATAGGGTGTACACCTTTGCTATAGGAGGTAAAATTTCCTTTTAAAAACATGTTAAGTAATTGTTGGGTCGATGGTGCAAGAATATAATCTCTCAATTTGAGCTCAAAGTCATTTAACCTGCCCAACTCGCACAAAATTTAATGGGCTGGGCAAGAACTATTTTACTGATGGGTTAAGATGGGCAATGCTCAAGTTAACCCGCGACACAACCCAAATCTGACCTGTGACTATAACATCCCATGTAATGAGAAAATTCACAATTTCTGTAACTTTTTTTTTATTAAAACTATATCTAGACATTTAAAATATTAAAAAATAAAATAATAAGAAGATGAATCCTCAAAGAATTGAGAGATGGTAGAATGTGAATTTTATTTTGAGAAATTACATTAATTTATGAAAGAAAGAGAAGGTACCAAATTTATAACATTGACATAATTAATGTAAGGATAAACATATTTGCTTATTTAGTAGGGCCATAGAATTTTTAAATAACCACATAAATTTTCAATTATGCTAACAGGTTAGTTATGTTGTGATTTACAGAGAAATACAACGAAGATGAAGATATTAGGAAGAAGAAGACACATTCATTTAGAGAGAGAGAAAGAGACGAAGATAGCTAAGAAACGCTGTTTGTTGTATTGTTTAGTGGAGGCTAAGTACCTATATTTATACACCACATTTGATTGTATATATTTAACTAATTAACTAACTCTCTAACAGTCATTAACAGTTAATAACAACCTTTAGCTACAAAGACTGAACTACCCTCATATTATTTAACAGTTCATTTTGCAACAACTGTGTGTTTATTTTGAGATACAATAGTTTGTTTCTTAGACTTCCATGAGACTGAGGAGTCACCAGTAATTTTTTGTCAAATATCATATGGTTTTTTGCTCCTGTATCTATGATCCACTGGCTAAGACAATTAGAATCTAATAGAGTTGTATCAATACCTGCCACATTAGCTGATGAAGTGGAATTTGGCACATTGGCTTTGTTCAACATTTGAAGAATCTGTTCATATTGTATTTTTGTGAGAGCATAGTTCTCAACACCTGAGTTCTCTATATTCATATTAAAGCTTTGAAGACTACCTCCAGTTTTGACATGATCCTGCACATTTATATTTTGTTCATAATTGAACATAGGTAGTTGTTGGTGATCTTGAGCAGTAGAGTGAACAGTTTTTGGCATTAGATTGACATTGTATGCTGCATTTGTACCAGCATTTCCTCTTCTTTTAATCCTGAAATCTGCAGGATATCCCACGATCTTATAACAGTTTTCTTTTCTATGTCCCTTAATAGTATCCTATATTATGCGATGTAGATGCTATTATACTCTAAGTTAACCATACTTTATTGATGTTTTAAGTGCTAAATGATAACAAAATGCTCTAATTAAGGTTTTTGTGCTTTGCAGGAGTTACTTCAGAGTTGGAAGATAATATGGAGCATTTTGGAATCAAATATGTAGATACAAGGACAAACGAGAGAAGTCCAGATGAAAACGAGCAAGAAAAGGCTGGGAAAAACTGAGCAACAATCCACCGCGATCGCGGTCGGACCGCTGTTGGAACGCGGTGGACAAAGGAGAAAAACAGTGTGGGCGTAATCCACCGCGATCGCGCCGCGGTTGGCTCACAACCGCGGTCGACCTGGAGATAGCCAGTGAACTTTAGGGACTTATGTGCAAAAATGGGGAAAACTTATCCTAACCCTATATAAACTCAATAAACTCGCCCAAGTCAAGGTTAAGCTTATTTTAGACTTATTTTGAGGCAAGAACAAGTGGGAGAAAGATCAAGACACCATTGGAGTTTTCAATCTTCTTCTTTTATCAGTATTTTGAGAATAATGAATTACTTTATTGCTTTATCTTGTTTTGTTATGAGTAGCTAAACATTTAGTCTAAGATTTTGAGGGAACCTGTTGAAGGATGAACCTTTTACTATGATAATATCAATTTTTCATGTTTAATCTCTATTTGTTCAACTACGTTTTTGTTGAAGTTAATTGAAAGGATCCTCAATTAGATGTTCCTATTTAGTATGTATTACTCGGGAGAGAGTGCATATTTAGGTAGTTGTTGAACATCATCACTCCCGAAGTATGTGAGGAATCAATAACCTAGGGTTTAAAGGTGGGTTTAGGGATAACGAAATTGTGGGTGCGATCTAAGTGAGCTGTAACAAAAGCCAGCTAGCGTAACTCAGAAAAGTATGTCTAGTAAATTGTCGTAATTACTCGGGAGAGATTTACGGTAGGAAGAGTTCTCATGATTGATAGAGACGATTAGGAAAATTTATATGAAATATAGCAGGAGGGGATTCCGTCAATAGGGGAAATCATAACATTAGATCCTTCTCATTATTGTTCACAAACCATTCTTAGATAGCTCTTAGTTAATCTTGTTTCATAAAGTAATAGTTAGTATAAAAACCACGTATTGTTATTCAAAATATCTTGGAAGTTGAGTATGTGGAATTAAGTGTGTCTGATAACTGTGATTGGTTGGTTAATTCCCTGTGGGATTCGACTCTAATACTCGGAATATATTGTCAACGACCGCTTTGTCCTTTTTATAAGGCATAGTTGGGCGTGATCAAATTTTGGCACCGTTGCCGGAGAGTTAACGGTGTTATCGATTACAGTTGAAAGAAATACAAAAATTCGTAATGTAATCAATTTTCTTCACTTTCAATCAATACATTGAAATTTTAACGTTTTCAAACTTGGTGGTTACAGGAGTATGCCTAGAAACTCATCGGGCCAACCGGAAAAGCAAACAACAAAACTCAACTGAACAACTTGAACCATACATGGCAGATCTGGTGAACAACAGAAATATTGGGGTGACGTGAAAGACCCGTATTGGAGCCTCTTGTGCCAAAGGCTGCTTTATATGATTGGGCACAACCCACGGCATACAATTTGGCCACAACGATAGTAGTCCTGCAGATACAGGTAGATTCATTATAAATCACAAATAATATGCTGCCTATGTTGCAAAACAAGGGACTATTCTCAGGGTCATACATTGAAGATCCCCAACAACACTTGAAGAATTTTCTGTCAATATGCCAAACACAAAGACAGCACAACGTGACTCCGGAAGCAATAAACATGTTGTTGTTTCCATTCTCTGTGACAGGAGCAGCCCAAAATTGGCTAAAATTCACTCCCCATAAATTCTGTAAATACTTGGGAGGAGTTGGTCAAGCAATTTGTGAACAAATTTCATCCACCCAACAAGACTGCTCAACAAATTGATGAGATCTTGAGCTTCACACAAAAACCAACAGAAATATTGAAAGAGACGTGGGAAATATTTAAAGGGTTGTTGGTTGTATGTCCACACCATGGTATTCCTGAACAGATGTTGGGGCAGAGATTTTACATGGGACTGGCAGATAGTGTAAAAGCTAATGTTGATGTTTCAGCTGGTGGTGCATTCCTGAGTAAAACATTCAGAGAGAGCAAGATTTTGCTCGACAAGAAGTCTCAAAACTTAGGGTGGACAAACAGAAATGCACCCATCACTCCTGTGGTCCACTCAGTGGCGTTAGATCCAGCGACCTGTTTTGCTGAAAATATGGCCACATTAATGACACAAATAAGCATCCTTACCAAAAAGGTGGAAGAGTCAGGTCAGAAATAGCAGGTGCATATAGTTGATACAACCAATGGAGGCCTTTGTACATCTTGCATCAGTCAGCCAATTGGTAGCCAGTGGAGCGCAAAGGGGGATCACCAACACTATCCTGAGGACATGAATTATGTGTCCAACTATGGGGGTCAGAGACCAGGTGGTCAGAATTGGGGGCAGCAGAATCAGTAATACAGGCCAGCCCGACAACAGCATAATCACGGTAATATAGGGGCCATGTGACCATAGGGTAATATGGCACCTTACCAAAGGCCACATGGCTATCACAACCAGAATCAGCAGTAGGGGTATCATCCACCTCAACAACAATAGAATGGGAGACAGGAAGACGGGTTTCTAGGCTCGAGGCAATGATGCAACAGCTGATTGGGTCTAATGCAAAAATAAGTGAAAGAGTAGATTCACACGAGTCAACTATCAAAAATATTGAGCTCCAAATGGGTCAGATTTTGATGTCACTGAATCATCGTCCTCATAGGACGTTACCTGCTGACACTCAGGTAAATCCAAAAGATCATGGACCAAAGCAGCTGATGTCAGCGAGTCTACGTAATGGTAGACACCTGGACTTGGAGCAAGAGAGGGGTCGAGAAAGCAGACCTGTTGAGAAACAAGTGCCAGTGCCCATTGAGCTAGATGACTCAGCAAGACTAACTGAGGTGAGAGTGCAGCATGCACAGGAAGATGACAGTAAACAAAATGAAGCTGAGAAAGAAGTCGAGACAACACAGGAACCGGTATTGGAGGAAACGCCTGAAAAAGAGAAAGCCCAAATCACAGAAAAGAAGCGACCTCCAGCACCATTCCCACAGAGACTAGCCAAATATCACAAAGATGAACAGTACAAGAAGTTCTTGGACATGTTGAAACAAATTCAGGTAAATATTCCGTTGGTCGATGCTTTAAAAGAAATGCCTGGTTATGGAAAAATGATGAAGGACTTGATGTCCCGCAAGTTCGATTTCCAAGACTTGGCCACAGTGACTCTAACTCAGACATGCAGTGTTGTTGTAACAAGACCTGTTGCTGAGAAATTTTCAGACCCAGGGTGTTTCACAATTCCCTGCACCATAGGCAACTTTGATTTGCCAAGGCACTTTGTGATTTAGGGGAAAACATAAATCTTATACCCCTAGCTATCTATAAAAGGCTTGGAATTGGACGAGCTAGACCCACGTCCTTGTTGTTGCAGCTGGCTGACAAAACTATAAAGAGGCCTTCAGGTATTCTTGATGACGTGTTGGTACAGGTAGGGAAATTTGTGTTCCCTACACACTTTGTAATTCTGGACTGTAGGGTGGATGAAGAAATTCCCATAATATTGGGAAGGACATTCTTGGCCACGGGGTGAGCTCTGATTGAATGCGAAACTAGAGAGCTCAAGATAAGGTTAAATGACGAAGAGATAACGTTCAACGTGCAGAAATCTATGAGGTGACCAAGTGAATTCGCCAATTGTTCTTTAATTGATGCCGTGGATGTAATACTGGAAGAGGATGATGAGACCTTAAACATTGAGGACCCTCTAGCTGCATGTCTGATGAATTTAGATAAGGTGAATGGTGAAGAATTGGCGGAATGGGTGCTTGCTCTTGAGGGCAAGGGTTTTTGGAACAGATCACTCGAATTCGGGCCCCTACACTTAGAGATAAGGGAAACTCCTCCAGCCAAGCCATCCATAGTATAACCACCTAAGTTGGAGTTGAAGCCACTGCCCGCCCATCTCAGGTATGCATTCTTATGACCTAACTCCACATTACCTGTTATTATCTCATCTAGTTTGTTAGATGTGCTAGCAAAACAGCTTTTGCAGGTTTTGACAGAGTGCAAGACTGCCATTGGGTGGACCATGGTAGATATTAAGGGGATCAGCCCGGCATTTTGTATGCATAAAGATTCTGCTGGAAGACGGGCACAAACCTTGCAGAGAACACCAAAGAAGGATGAACCCCAATATGAAGGAAGTGGTAAAGAACGAAGTCATTAAGTGGTTAGATGCGGGAATCATTTTCCCCGTCTTTGATAGCAACTGGGTTAGCCTAGTGCAACGTGTTCCTAAGAAGGGTGGAATGACGGTGGTGAAAAATGATAAAAATGAACTGATCTCTACACGAACCGTCACATGCTGGAGAATTTGCATGGATTACAGGAAGCTCAACTTAGCCACCCGGAAAGACAACTTCCCACTTCCCTTCATTGATCAGATGCTTGACAGACTGACAAGGAGGTCCCACTTCTGTTTTCTAAATGGGTACTCAGGATACAATCAAATCTCCATCGCACCAGAGGACAGAGAGAAAACCTCATTCACATGCCCTTATGGGATCTTTGCTTTCCGGAGGATGCCATTTGGCCTATGCAATGTACCGCCCACATTCCAGAGGTGCATGATGGCCATATTCATAGACATGGTAGAAGACATAATGGAGGTGTTCATGGATGATTTCTCAGTGGTGGGAAACTCATTCGATGAGTGCCTTAAAAATCTGACCAGATTTTTGAAAATGTGCATTGAGACTAACCTGGTACTTAATTGGGAAAAGTGCCATTTCATGGTACAAGAATGTATAGTTTTGGGACATCTAGTATCAAGCAAGGGCATTGAGGTGGACCATGAGAAAGTTGATGTAATATCAAAGCTTCCACCTCCCACATCAGTCAAAGCGATAAGGAGCTTCCTTGGGCATGCCGGTTTTTACCGGAGATTCATAAAGGAATTTTCAGAAATTGCTAACCCTCTGTGTAAATTGCTAGAAAAGAATCACCCCTTTGTTTTTTCTAATGATTGCAGGGTAGCATTCAAGGAATTGAAGAAGAAGGTAGTCACAACACCCATCAGTGTTGCCCCCGACTGAGAGCAACCATTCAAGCTAATGAATGACGCAAGTGACTACGCAGTGGGAGAAATGTTAGGACAGTGGAAGGATAAACTAATGTACCCAATTTACTACGCAAGTAAAACATTTAGTGCAGCGCAACTGAACTACACTGTAACGGAGAAAGAGATGCTGGTTGTGGTGTTCACATTTGACAAGTTCATATCATACCTGATTGGCTCAAAGGTAATTGTATATACTGATCATGCTGCTCTCAGGTACCTGATTGAAAAGAAGGAGTCAAAACCGTGCCTGATTCGTTGGGTACTGCTGCTGCAAGAGTTCAACTTGGAAATCCGTGACCATAAGGGCACAGAAAATCAGGTCGCTGATCACTTATCGCGACTGGAAGGAGATGAAAAATCAGTTGAGGTAGAGGGTATTCTGGAAAACTTTCCAGACGAGCAGATCCTCACCACAAGCTTTGAGGAAGTGCCATGGTGTGCAGACATTGCAAACTACCTGGCAAGCAGTATAATTCCCTATAACGTTTCCTCTGTCCAAAAGAATTTTTTTTACAGTTACTGCCGCATGTATTACTGGGATGAACCTTATCTGTTTCGGATGTGTGTTGACAATATGATCCGGGGGTGTGTCCCCGAGATAGATCAATCTTCTGTTTTGTAGGCATGTCAAGCATCGGCATATGGCGGACATTTTAAAGGAGTAACGACGGGCGTGAAAGTTCTAGAAGCCGGGTTCTACTGGACAACTGTGTTTAAGGATGCACATCTATGGGTCAAGGGATGTGATGAATGCCAACGAACTGGGAACATTTCCCGTCGCTGTGAGATGACCATGAACCCAATTCAGGAGGTTGAAGTGTTCGATGTTTGGGGAATAGACTTCATGGGTCCCTTCGTCAGTTCCTACGGCAATAAGTACATACTTGTTGCTGTAGATTATGTGTCCAAATGGGTGGAAGCTGCAACACTCCTCACCAACGATGCAAGGGTGGTGATTGGGTTTTTGAAGAAGAATATATTCACCCGTTTCGGGACCCCAAGATCCATAATCAATGACAGAGGCACTCACTTCTACAATCGAGCATTTGAGAAATTGTTGGCGAAATATGATGTACGCCACAAAGTGGAAAATCCATACCATCCTCAGACTAGTGGGCAGGTCGAAGTATTGAATAGAGAGATAAAGAATGTGTTAACCAAAACAGTGAATGCCACAAGAAAGATTTGGCGACAAAATTGGATGATGCACTCTGGGCCTATAGAACTGCTTTCAAAACACCCATTGGCATGTCGCCATAAAAGTTGGTGTTTGGAAGAGCTTGTCACTTTCTAGTGGAGTTAGAACATAGAGCGTGGTGGGCACTGAGACAAATGAACTTAGACATAGAAGCTGCGAGCGCGAATAGAGTCACAAAATTGCGCGAACTGGATGAGTTCCGTTACCTTGCTTTTGAAAGCACAAGGTTATACAAAGAAAGAATGAAGAAGTTGCACGATAAGAATATTGTTGAACGGAATTTCAAACCCGGAGATATGGTGTTGCTGTATAATTCAAGATTAAGGCTATTTCTGGGTAAGCTCAAGTCCGATGGTCTGGGCCATTTCGTGTGGTCGAAGTTCTCCCTTCGGGTGCCATAGAGATTTCCTCAGAAAATGACTCTCGCACGTTTAGAGTCAATGAGCACAGGTTGAAACCATATGTGGGCATGGATGAAGTCAAGTACGTGTCAGTGATTCATTTGACTGAGCCCCTGAGGTCGATCGAGCCTTAAACACGCTCATCTGCGTCGTGCCGCGACGTTAAATCAAGCGCTTCTTGGGAGGCAACCCATTTTTTCTTTTGTTTTTCCCTTTTGCTTTGTTGTTGTACTTAACGTGTATGATACTAACCCAAATATTAGTGTATAGGGAAAGATTGGTGCATTTTTGGAGAAGTCGGGGGCAAGAACCAACTCCGGAAAGGTAAAAAACGTGATAAAAACAAGTAAATTCCAGAAGTACGTCACCCCTACCGCGGTGAAATACACTATTTATGTCTGGGGTTCACCGCGACCGTGGTCGAGGCACGGACCGACCGTGGTGGATTACTCGAACTCTTTCGCGGTCCACCGTGATCGCGGACCGACCGCTGTGTATTAATAGGTCTCTGCCTCCGGTCACCAGGTAAGTGAATTTTTTTTTATTTTCTTCTTATTTTTCTTTTTCCTTTTATTTTCTAAACTAACTTATAATATACCCCCCCTCCCCCCACTTTCCCCAAATCCCTTCCTACTCTAAATCCCTAATCTGACGCCTACTCCTCCTCTTCTTCTTCTTCTACCTCTCCTAAACCCCTCTCCTTTTCCCACATAGACACACATCCGAGCCCCCTCCTCCCCAATCTCCCTTCCACTAAATAATTCTCCTCCTTTTCCCGTATCTCAACTTTACAACTCCCAGGTATGTTATGTTTCTTTCTTTCTTCTTCTTTCTTTCTCTTTTGTAATTATAGTGATAGAAGTGTTGTAGTATTTAGAGTAAGATTTTTCTTTTCTTTTCTTCTTTTTAGTTGGTAATGTGTATAATATGGAAGAAATAGCATGATGTTGTTGTCTGAAGTTGATTGTGGTAGGGTGGAGTTTGTGTAGTGATTGGGGTTGATTTGGGGAAGAATTTGTACTTCCATTGGCTAAGTTTATGAAATAATTATTCACTGCAAAGTAGGTGCTTGTGAAATTTCCCCATTGAGCTATACTTGTTAATGTGCCCATAGTGGTGGTGAAGTCTGAGTAATCACCCTGGGTTCGCACAACTCAAACCCTCACTAATAGTAGCCCTTCATTTGTCAGGTACAATGCATCAATCCAGGAAAAGACGTGCCACAGGTGCATCAGCCAGCGGGTCGGGTGGTTCATCCTGAGCTTAAGCTCAGGCGAGTTTGAGTCAGTTTGATAACACCCACTTTGTATCCAAAGCGGCTCAGGATAGATATAATGCAAAATCAGCTAGGAAGTTGGTGCCTGAAGTGCACATTGAGAGGGCTGCGTTAAGAGTTGAAGACTGCCCACAGATTTACGACGAGTTGAGGAGACGTCAGTTGGACATCTTCTTTGATGAAATGGAAGAGGTCAATAATTTATTGGTAAAAAAGAGTTTCACACGTAAGCCAGGTTTTGACAACTTAGCCAGTCACGTGGACACAGAAAAACACGACAGCTGGATGTGATTCTTTGAAGAGGTACGGTCCAAAGAGGCATGATTCAATTCAGTAAACTCTCGAGCTTATCAGCCACGGGAAATTCAACCTGGTCAAAATAGGAGAGAGGCACGGTCAGAATGAATCTAGACAAAGCTACCGGTAGATTTAAAGACCCACAATTGATTACTCGAACGTTATGTAATTGTACCCCAATTACCGTTATCCTTTGTAACGCCTCATTAATGTCATAATTAGTCATTAATGAGCAACTGTAACGACCCGGTCGTTCGTCTTAAGAATTTGCACCCGATCCCCTATTAACCTCTTCTCCCATGTCTATTTATGTTATTGGAACTTTTCGGAGCGTTGAGTGATGAAATCCGGGGTTTTGGACACATAGTCCATCAATGAGAAATTTAGCTTGAGAAATCTGGTAGTATATAGAGCTGTGTGAAGACGGATCTGGAATTAAATTCATTCGACTCCGTTTGATCTATTGGGTGATTTCGGGGTTAGGAGCGTGTTCGGAAAGTATTTTCGAGGTCGGTTGTGGATTTAGGCTTGAATTGGCGAAAGTTAGAATTTCGGCCGATAGGTGAGATATTGATATCAGACTCGGAAAGGATTTCCGAAAGCGACAACAGGTTCGTAATGTCATTTATGACCTGTGTGCAAAATTTGAGGTCATTCGGATGAGTTTAGACGTGTTTCGGAAACAGATGTGAATTCTAGAAATTTCCTAAGTTCTTAGGCTTGAATCTACGCATAATTGATGATTTTGATGTTATGAGATGTGTTTTTAAGGCTCGACCAAGTTTCAACAAGGTATTAGGGTCAGTTGGTAGGTTTGGTTGAGGTCTCGGGGGCCTCGGGGTTATCTCGGATGCCCAACGGGTGAGTTTTGTGAATTTGAGAACAGCTGAACCATTCTGGTTCTGGTGTCTCACACCTGTGATGGTATTTTCGCAGGTGCGACCCCAGGCCATTAAAGGAATTTCTGCACCTGCGATGGTATTTCTGCAGGTGCGAAAGGGGTGCCGCAGGTGCGACCCAAGGCCACTTAATGAACTTCCGCATCTGCGATTGGGTTTCCGCAGGTGCGATCCCAGTGTCGCAGGTGCAACATGTCTGGGCAGTTTATACCAAATATCTGAGGGTTTGAATTTCATAATTCCAAAATCGATTGTTAGCTCGGAGCTTGGCGATTTTCAATGGGATTTGAAGAGGAGGACCATAGGTAACGTTTTCTAACCTTAATCCTTTTATATATCATTAATCTCAATCATTTTCCTCAATCTAATCAAGGAAATTGGATGAAAAACCATGGAAATAGGATGAAATCTTCCCAAGCAGAAATATGAGGATTTAGGGAGATATAGACGTCGAATTTCGTTGATTCTTGTTCGAGTGGGTTTATGAGCGAATGGGTGTTTGGGAAATATAAATTTTACCCAATTCCGAGACGTGGGCCCAAGGGACTTTTTGGGTGAATTTCCTAATTTCGCGTATTAGCTTATAAATATTTAGCTATTTTGTTCCCTTGAAGTGATATTTACACCGTGCAATTGATTTGAATAGATTTAGGCCACCCGAAGTCAGATACTCGTGGCAAGAGCGTGGTATTGAGTTGATTAGCACAGTCAAGGTAAGTGGCTTGCCTAATTCTGTGTTGGGGACTTTCCCTTAGGCATTTTATACTGATTTTTGTTACGTGGACACCGTGTACGTGAGGTGACGAGTGCGTACACGGGTCATTGTTGCTAAAATCCTATTTTTTCTCCCATGAAATCGCTCATTTTCATTCATATATTACTATTTCCTATCTTAATTGAGTAGATAGCCTAAGAGTAAGCATGCCTACCTATTCTGACTTGATTTCCTCTTATTTGCTACTAGTCACATCATGCTTAGGTAGTTTTACTCTATTCTTACCTGTTATTTTTCCTGGACTATTTAATTAAGACATAATTGACATACTTCTGCTTTGCATATTTAAATTGGGACTACGGACCGAGATCCAGGAGCTTTCCCCCTGTACTGCATTTCATATTTAAATTGGGACTGCGGATCGAGATCTGGGAGCTTTCCCCCTGTGCTTTAAAATTGGGACTACGGACAGAGATCCGGGAGCTTTCCCCCTGTACTGCATACCATATTTAAATTGGGACTACAAACTGAGATCCGGGGCTTTCCCCGTGTACCGCATTGCACATTTACTGTTGAGATATATGTTGTGCTGAGCTGAGGGCTCTCTGATGTTATTAATCTTTCCGTTTTCGTTAATCCTGTTTATCACTGCTTATCTATTTTTCATTGTTTTAAAAATCGTATATTGACTTGTTTTACAAACTCAGTAGGGCCTCAACTTGACCTCGTCACCACTTGACTGGGGTTAGGCTTGGTACTTACGGAGTACCGAATGTGGAGTACTCACGCCCTTTCCTGTGCATGTTTTCCCCATGTGCAGATTCAAGTACCAACACCCAGTATCGTGGCTAGGAGTCATTCTAGCAGCAGCCAGGAGACCGCGAGGTAATTCTGCCGTGTCAGCAGAATGCCACGAGTCCCCTTCTACTCTAGTATAGGCATATAATACTTGTATATTTTTCCACTGTTTCATTGTATAGAGCTACATTTAGTACAAAGCTTGTGACTATAGTGACATTTTGGGTTTTGGGAAGTAAATATATATACTGAGCAGCTACGTTATATACTTGGGTTCTTTTTCTGGCTTTATTTTATTGATTCTGTCATGTTCCGCAAATTTTAGGCTTACCTAGTCATAGAGACTAGGTGTCGTCATGTTACCTTTCGGAGGGTAAATTGGGTCGTGACAAGTTGGTATCAGAGCGTCTAGGTTCATAGGAGTCACACGTTATAAGCCAGTTTATTAGAGTCTCACGGATCGGTGCGGAGACCTCCGCATCTATTTTCCGGAGGCTATGTAATTGTTAAGAACAATCAAATTCTTTGAAATTCCTTATCGTGCTAGTTGCTCTCATCAAATTCTTAAACTCTATTATATTCTTGCTTGCAGATAGTTCGTACCCGTACCGAACGTACTGATGACCAGGCACCCGAGACCCCAGTCAGAGCCACCAGAGGTAGGGGCTGGGGCAGGGGACGAGCACGCGGTGCAGCCCGAACACCGGCTAGAGCAGAGGCAGAGGAGCCCCCAGCAGCTACAGTTGGAGGGGCACAGGAGGTCCCTACTGTTACTCCAGACCTCCAGGAGACATTGGCCCAGTTCTTAAGTGCCTTCAGTACTCTATCTCAGGCGGGTCTACTCCCGATAGCTCCAGCTACACCCAGGCCGGAGGAAAGACACAGAATGCAGCAGCTCGTACTCCTGAGCAGAGAGTTCATATTGGGCAGGTTCCAGAGTATATTCCTATGCCTCAGCAGCTCCAGCTCAGCATGAGATTAGGATAGTTGTTCTTAAGGCAGAGCAGCTCCGACTTGAGAGGTACAAGAAGTACGACCCACCTGAGTTCAACGGACTAGCTTCGGATGATGCCCTGGGTTTTCTTGAGGTGTGTCATCACATTCTCCGCACTATGGGTATTGTGGAGACGAGTGGGGTTTCCTTCACTGCTTTCTATCTAAGGGGAGCAGCTTATCAGTGGTGGCGTGCTTTTGAGCTTAGTAGCCCAGACGAGGCAGCTTCACTTACTTGGGCTCAGTTTTCCGAGATGTTCTTACTTGAGTTAGTCCCTCAGAGCTTCAGGGATTCTTGGCTTGCGGAGTTTGAGAAGCTACGCCAGGGTGCCATGACGGTGTCAGAGTATGTAGTTTGTTTCAGCGATTTGGCTTGCCATGCACCAGCTTTGGTTGTCACTGTCAGAGAGAGGGTTCGACGCTTTATTGAGGGACTCCACCCCAGTATTCAGACCAGCATGACCAGAGAGCTGGAGACTGATATTACTTACCAGCAGGTCATGAGTATTGCCCAGAGGATTGAGACTATGTTAGCCCGGGACAGGGAGGAGAGAGAGGCCAAGAGGTCTCGAGAACTGGTCATTTTTCAGGAGCCCGTGCACCAGCAGCATGCTATGGTAGGGGTTTTGTGATACGCCATGTTCATTCAGCTCTCCTAGCAGCCAGCGGTATTCCAGCTCCTTCTAGACCTTAGGAGCCTTATTATGCACCACTAATATCTCAGGTGCCTCTTGCTCGAGGTGCTATCACTGGCCAGCCCAGCAGGCCAGTTCAGAGTCAGCAGCGACCGCCACGTCCTTCGAGGGGTTGCTTTGAGTGTGGTAACCCTCGTCATATGATTATAGATTTCCTAGAGCGAGGAGGGGAGCACCACCTCAGACTTATCAGGGTGCACCCCCTCAGATTTATGAGGCTCCACGTCTTCCACCAGGTCCTCCAGCTATTCTTCCAGCCCCAGCTGCTACTCCACCACCTTAGGCAGCTGGAGGTGGAGGTCGGGGAGGTCGAGGTCGCCCTAAAGGGGGAGGCCAGGCCAGGTACTATGCTCTTTTGGCCCGGTCTAAGGCCATTGCTTCAGATTCAGTCATTACAGGTATTGTTCCCGTTTGTCATAGGGATGCATCGGTATTATTTGACCCATGCTCTACTTATTCATATGTGTCTTCCTACTTTGCTTCACATCTGGGGATAGCCCGGGATTCTTTGAGTTTCCCTGTTTATGTTTCTACTCTGGTGGGAGATTCTCTTATTGTAGACCGCGTATATCGGTCATGTTTGATTACTATAAGTTGTTTTGAGACCAGATCTGATTTACTACTACTCAGTATGGTAGATTTTGATGTTATATTGGGTATGGAATGGCTGTCTCCCTATTATGCTATTCTTGATTGTCACGCCAAGACCGTGATGCTGGTTATGCCAGGATTTTTGAGGTTAGAGTGGACAGGTTCCTTGGAGTATACTCCTCGCCGAGTCATTTCTTTTCTTAAGGCTCAGAGGATGGTTGAAAAGGGTTGTGATGCATATTTGGTTTATGTGAGATTTGTTAGTGCTGATACCCCTATAGTTGAGTCAGTTTCAGTTGTTAGGGACTATTCTAATGTATTTCCAGCTGATCTTCCGGGTATGCCACCCGATAGAGACATTGATTTCGGCATTGACTTGTTGCCAGACACTCAGCCCATTTCCATTCCTCCTTATCGCATGGCTCCTCCTGAGTTGAAGGAGTTGAAGGAGCAGTTACAGGAGTTGCTTGAGAAGGGATTCATCAGGCCCAGTGTATCACCTTAGGGCGCTCCGGTATTTTTTTTGAAGAAAAAAGATGGCTCGATGCGTATGTGTATTGACTACCGGCAGCTATAAGGTGACAGTGAAGAATATGTAACCATTGCTTCGCATTGATGATCTATTTTCCAGTTACAGGGTGCTAGGGTGTTCTCCAAGATTGATCTACGTTCTGGTTCTCATCAGTTGAAGATTCGGGAACCGGATATCCCGAAGACTGCCTTCAGGACCAGATATGGCCACTATGAGTTCCTTGTTATGTCATTTGGGCTGACCAATGCCCCAACAACCTTCATGCACCTGATGCACAACATATTTCGGCCTTATCTTGATACTTTCATCATTGTGTTCACTGATGACGTTCTGGTATATTCTAGGTCCTAGGAGGACCATGAGCAGCACTTGAAGACCGTGCTTAAGACATTGAGGAAGAAGAAGTTGTATGCCAAGTTTTCTAAGTGTGAATTTTGGCTTGATTTTGTGGCATTCCTAGGCCACGTGGTGTCTTCGGATGGGATCAAGGTAGATCCGAAGAAGGTAGAGGTGGTTCAGAGTTGGCCCAGACCGCCCTCATCTATTGAGATCTACAGTTTCCTCGATTTGGCTGGGTATTATCGCCATTTTGTGGAGGGATTTTCATCCATTTCAGCGCCTATGACCAGACTGACCCAGAAGGGTGCATCTTTTATATGGACTGAAAAGTGTGAGGACAGCTTTCAGAAGCTCAAGACAGCCCTGACTACAGCTCCTGTGTTGGTTTTGCCTACCGGTTCTGGATCCTATACAGTTTATTGTGATGCTTCGAGGATTAGTTTGGGAGCGGTGTTGATGCAGGACGGTAGGGTGATTGCCTACGTGTCCAGACAGTTGAAGGTCCATGAGAAAAACTACCATGTTCATGATCTTGAGTTGGCAGCGATTGTTCACGCCCTGAAGATATGGCATCATTATTTATATGTTGTTCCCTGTGAGATATTCATGGATCACCGGAGTTTGCAGCACATATTCAGGCAGAAGGATCTAAATTTGCGCCAGCGTAGGCGGTTGAAGTTGCTAAAGGACTATGACATCACTATATTATACCACCCGGGGAAGGCCAATGTGGTGGCCGATGCCTTGAGTCGCCGGGCGGAGAGTTTGGAAAGTTTGGCATACCTTGATGCAGCTAAGAGGCCTCTAGACTTAGATGTTCAGTCCTTAGCCAACCAGTTCATGAGATTGGATCTTTCTGAGCCTTTTCGGGTATTAGCTTGTGTGGTTGCTCGATCTTCCCTTCATGACCGTATCAGAGAGCGCAAGTATGATGATCCCCACCTTTTGGTTCTTCAGGATAGAGTCCGGCGGGGTGATGTTAGGGATGTGACTATAGGAGATGACAGGGTGATGAGGATGCAGGGCAGTATCTGTGTGCCCAGCGTGGATGGGCTTCGGGAGTTGATTCTTGAGGAGGCCCATAGTTCGTAGTATTCCATTCATCCAAGTACTGCGAAGATGTACCAGGATCTGAGACAACACTATTGGTGGCGAAGAGTGAAGAAGGATATAGTGGAGTTTGTATCCAAGTGACTCAACTTTCAGCAAGTCAAATGTGAGCATCAGAGACAAGGAGGGTTACTTCAGCAGATTGAGCTTCCAGAGTGGAAGTGGGAGCGGATCTCCATGGACTTTGTTGTTGGACTTCCTCGGACTTTGAGGAAGCATGATGCTATTTGGGTGATTGTGGATCGGCTGACCAAATAAGCCCATTTCCTTCCAGTACTGACTACATATTTATCGGAGAGGTTGGATGAGATTTATATCAGAGAGATTGTNGCTTTTCACCCTCAAATGGACGGGCAGTCCGAGCGCACGATTCAGATTCTCGAGGATATGCTTCGTGCCTGTGTGATGGATTTTGGAGGGTCATGGGATCGATACTTGCCTCTTATAGAGTTTTCTTATAACAAAATCTACCAGTCCAGCATTCAGATGGCGCCGCATGAGGCTTTGTATGGTAGGCGGTGCAGGTCTCCCGTGGGATGGTTTGAGCCGGGCGAGGCCCGATTGTTGGGTACAGACTTGGTTCAGGATGCCCTCGACAAGGTGAAGGTGATTCAGGAGAGACTTTGCACAACTCAGTCAAGGCAGAAGAGTTATGCGGACCGGAAGGTTCATGACTTGGCATTTATGGCTGGTGATCGGGTTTTTGCTTCGGGTATCTCCTATGAAGGGCGTCATGAGGTTCGGGAAGAAATGCAAGATGATTAAGAGATTTATTGGCCCTTTTGAGGTGTTGCAACGTGTGGGGGAGGTTGCTTATGAGCTAGCCCTGCCTCCCAGCCTAGCAGGGGTTCATCCGGTGTTCCACGTCTCCATGCTCTAGAAGTATCACAGTGACCCGACTTATGTCTTGGATTTCAGCTCAGTCCAATTGGACAAGGATCTATCATATGTTGAGGAGCCTGGGGCTATATTGGACAGGCAGGTCAAAGGATATTGCGTCAGTAAAGGTTCAATGGAGGGGTCAACCAGTCGAGGAGGCGACTTGGGAGACCGAGCAGGATATGCGGAGTCAGTACCCTCCTCTTTTCCCAGCTTCAGGTATGTTTCTATGCTCGTTCGAGGACGAATGATTTTCTTAAGAGGGGGAGGATGTAACGACCCGGTCGGTCATTTTAACAATTTGCACCCCAATCCCCTATTAGCCGCTTCTCCCGTGTCTATTTATGTTATTGGAACTTTTCGGAGCGTTGAGTGATGAAATCCGGGGTTTTGGACACATAGTCCATAAATGTGGAATTTAGCTTTAGAAATCTGGTCGTATCTAGAGCTGTGTGAAGACGGATCTGGAATGAAATTCCTTCGACTCCGTTAGCTCCGTTGGATGATTTTGGGGTTAGGAGCGTGTTCGGAATGTGTTTTCGAGGTCGGTTGTGGATTTAGGCTTGAATTGACGAAAGTTAGAATTTTGGCGATTTCGGCCGATAGGTGAGATGTTGATATCGGACTCGGAAAGGATTTCCGAAAGCGACAGCAGGTCCGTAATGTCATTTATGACCTGTGTGCAAAATTTGCGGTCATTCGGATGAGTTTAGACGTGTTTCGGCAGCAAATGTGAATTCTAGAAATTTCCTAAGTTCTTAGGCTTGAATCTACACATAATTGATGATTTTGATGTTATGAGATGTGTTTTTAAGGCTCGACCATGTTTGAACAAGGTATTAGGGTCAGTTGGTAGGTTTGGTTGAGGTCCCGGGGGCTTTGGGGTTATTTCGGATGCCCAACGAGTGAGTTTTGTGAATTTGAGAATAGCTGAACCATTTTGGTTCTGGTGTCTCGCACCTACGATGGTATTTCCGTAGGTGCGGACACGCAGGTGCGAAGGGGGTGACGCAGGTGCTACCCCGGACCATTAAAGGAATTTCCGCACCTGCGATGGTATTTCCGTAGGTGCGGGCACGCAGGTGCAAAAGGGGTGCCGCAGGTGCGACCCAAGGCCACTTAATGAACTTCGGCACCTGCGATTGGGTTTCCGCAGGTGCGATCCCAGTGTCGCAGGTGCGAAATATCTAGGCAGTTTATACCAAAAATTCGAGGGTTGAATTTCATAATTCCTAAATTGATTGTGAGCTCGGAGCTTGGCGGTTTTCAGTGGGATTTGAAGAGGAGGATCATAGGTAACATTTTCTTCCTTTATATATCATTAATCTCTATCATTCTCCTCAATCTAATCAAGGAAATTGGATGAAAAACCATGGAAATGGGATGAAATCTTCCCAAGTAGAAATCTGAGGATTTAGGGAGATTTAGACGTCGGATTTCGTTGATTCTTGTTCGAGTGGGTTCATGAGTGAATAGGTGTTCGAGAAATATAAATTTTACCCAATTCCGAGACGTGGGCCCGGGGGACTTTTTGGGAGAAATTCCTAATTTCGCGTATTAGCTTATAAATATTAAGCTATTTTATTTCCTTGAAGTGATATTTACACCGTGCAATCAATTTGAATAGATTTGGGCCACCCGGAGTCAGATACTCGTGGCAAGAGCGTGGTATTGAGTTGATTAGCGCAGTCAAGATAAGTGGCTTGCCTAATTCTGTGTTGGGGACTTTCCCTTAGGCATTTTATACTGATTTTTTACGTGGACGCCGTGTACGTGAGGTGACGAGTGCGTACACGGGTCATTGTTGCTAAAATCCTATTTTTGCTCCCATGAAATCGTTCATTTTCATTTATATATTACTGTTTCCTATCTTAATTGAGTAGATAGCCTAAGAGTAAGCATGCCTGCCTATTCTGACTTGATTTCCTCTAATTTCTACTAGTCACATCATGCTTAGGTAGTTTTACTCTATTCTTACTTGTTGTTTTCTCTAAACTATTTAATTAAGACATAATTGATATACTTATACTTTGCATATTTGAATTGGGACTACGGACCAAAATCCGGGAGCTTTCCTCCTGTACTACATTTCATATTTAAATTCGAATTCCGGACCGAGATCCGGGAGCTTTCCCCTTGTACTGAAATGCATATTTAAATTGGGACTACGGAAAAAGATCCGGGAGATTTTCCCCTGTACTGCATAGCATATTTAAATTGGGACTACGGACTGAGATTCGGGAGCTTTCCCCGTGTACTGCATTGCACATTTACTGTTGAGATACATGCTGAGTTGAGCCGAGGGCTCCCTGATGTTACTAATCTTTCCGTTTTCGTTAATCCTGTTTATCATTGCTTATCTATTTTTCACTGTTTTAAAAATCGTATATTGACTTATTTTAAAACTCAGTAGGGCCTCAACCTGACCACGTCACTACTTGACTGGGGTTAGGTTTGGCACTTACGGAGTACCGAATGTGGAGTACTCATGCCCTTTCCTGTTCATGTTTTCCCCATGTGCAGATCTAGGTACCAGCACGCAGTATCGTGGCTAGGAGTTGTTCTAGCAGCAGCCAGGAGACCACAAGGTAATTCTGCCGCGTCCGCAGAATCCCACGAGTCCCCTTCTACTCTAGTATAGGCATAGAAGACTTGTATATTTTTCCACTATTTCATTGTGTAGAGCTACATTTAGTACAGAGCTTGTGACTATGGTGACGTTACGGGTTTTGGGAAGTAAATGTATATGCTGAGCAGCTACGTTATATCTACTTGGTGTTCTTTTTCTGGCTTTATTTTATTGATTCTATCATGTTCCGCAAATTTTAGGCTTACCTAGTCATAGAGACTAGGTGTCGTCATGATACCTTTCGGAGAGTAAATTGGGTCGTGACCGCAACCATAGCAAGAGTTGTATGTTATAAGAATCCCATATATAAGGGAGGGGAAGACAGCTTGTAAAGGCATCTGATTCTCGAATATAATTGACTTAGCTTTTCTATATTTCTGCAATATTATCTGTTATTCATTTTTCTCTATTTCCTTTATTATCAGTAACCCGTATTCATCTTAAAAATAAGCTTTAGTCAAAGGGTCTAATTCTTTGGTTAAACAAATTGGTTCTGTTACCGGGAATCTGATAATCTTTGTTTGCTTTTCAAGTGATATCCTCTGAACTATGTCAAACTCCAATGACAACAACCAGCAAAGGAGTGAAACCCCAGTTCCATCGCCTTCAGGAACCCCACGTGTTTCAAGGGAACAATCCCCAGAAAGATAAAATAACAACAATGGTGATAATGATCAAACTGTGGAACAAGATCGTGTAAAGCAAATGATAGCAGAGTATGTGAGCCAAGCTTTGCAAGAATTTGCGATAGGATTACCAGCAGCGTTACTACACCGTCGATGCCACCCCCCAATAACACCATCACCATGGAAAATCCTCAATCTGGGTTGGCAAACTCAGGAAGAGGAAATACTCCTAATGAATCTCTCGAAACGAGACCAGGTATATCTAATAACTCAGAATTACAAAATTTACTGCTAACCATGCAGAAACAGATGAAGGAGCAGAACGATCGCATCGAACAAATTCCTGGAGTACCACCTATCATCAAAGGCATCGATGTTGATAGATATTCTCAACAACCTTGGAAGCCAAGTGCGGCACCCTTGCCTATACCCAAGAAGTTTAAAATGCATGATGTTCCCAAGTATGATAGAACAACTGACCCACGTGACCATGTGACTGCTTTCACTACTGGGGTAAAAGGCAACGACTCAACAAAACAAGAGATTGAATCAGTTCTTGTCAAAATATTTGGGGAAACACTTACCAAAGGGGCCCTAACCGGGTATTCCCTTCTCCCTGAAAATTATATTGACTCTTTTGCTGAGCTTGCAGATTCGTTTATAAAATCACACTCTGGTGCACAAAAAGTTGAGAAGAGAATGGAAGACATATTCAAAATAAAACAAGGAGACACGGAACTACTCCGTGAGTTTGTAGACAGGTTTCAACGAGAAAGAATGCAGTTACCCAGGGTGCCTGATAATTGGGCAGCCATGGCATTTGCAAGCAACCAAATCGTTAAAAGCTCAGAGGCCACGAGACGACTTAAGGAAAGTCTAAGAGAATTCCCCTCTACAACATGGAATGATGTATATAACAGGTATAGTACTAAACTCAGAATAGAAGAAGATATCATTGCTCGTTCGAGAGATGAAGATCATTCCAGATCCAGACGTCCTGAATCAGATAGAAGATCAGGTAAAAA
>MDKJ01191126.1:0-35861 GCA_005239525.1 Nicotiana knightiana
ATATATATATATATAAAATCCAAGTATTTCACTTGTAATATGCGGAAATAACATACCTTGACGTGGATGATGAAGATGGAGCTCCACAATCGGCTCCCGTGGAGGAAATGAGATGAAATGAAAAGAGCCAAACCCATGTATGCAAAAATTATACACTGCCCAGGCGACCCTTCTTCGTGTTTGCGAGCCCCCCATCGCGTCTGCGATGAAAAAAATTCTCTAAACCATTTCCAAACTCTTCTCAGACAGCCTCTATTATAATGGTCATAACATTTTGTACAAAATTCCAAATGACAAATGGTTTAAATTTCTGAAAATTTAAGACCAAGATATATAACTTTCATTTTTTGGTCATTTTCCAGTTTCTTATAGATTTTTATATATGAGCTACCAAAGTCACAAAATGTTTCTTTATCATCCCGGACAGCCCATAGTGTACCAGCCGTATCTTTTTGTACACAAATCCAAATGCTAAATGAATTGATTTTCTGAATATTAGACACAAAGGGATACAACTTGTATTTTTTCATCATCTATAAATTCTTTATAGATTGTGAGATATGAGTCTCCGAAGTCAGCCCAGTGTAACTGAGATTTCCTTCTTCGTGAACACAAGAGTCTCTTCGCGAGCGCGAAAAACAAAATCCCAGAAGCCAAATCCTTATTCGCGAACGTGAGAGGATCCTCGCGAACGCGAAGAACAACACCAGACATCAGAAAATCAGCATCCAAAGTAGCCCAAAATGTTGCGAAACACACCCGAAAGACACCCGAGGCCTTCGGGACCCCAACCAAATATACCAACGAGTCCTAAAACATCATACGAACATAGTCAAGGCCTCAAATCATATCAAACTTCAATAAAAACACGATTTATACCCCAATTCAAGCCTAATGAAACTAAGAAATTCTAACTTCTTCATTCGATCCAAAAACCTATCAAATCAAGTCCGATTGACCTCAAATGTTTTCATGCAAGTCACATTTGACATTACGCACCTACTCCAACTTTCGAAATTGGAATCCCAACCGAATATCAGAAAGTCCACTCCCTGTCAAACTTTCTTGTCACGACCCGATTTCGGAGTCATGGTGGCGCCTGTCGTGGAACCAAGAAAGACGTCCTTTTTGTTTCTAAGCTAAATTCAATTTCCATTAAAAATATAATTTTAAACGAAATTATTGATAATTCTAAGAGTCTGAAGTTTAAAACTAATATTTGGAAAAAACAAAACTTAAAATCTCCAACCCCGGATCCGGTGTCACTCAGTCATGAGCTACTATAACATAAAGCAACGAAAAGGAGAATTGGACAACATTGTCTCGAAATAAATAACAATAGGTAGAATAAGAAAAAGAAGACGAGGTCGCGATCGCCAACTACTACCTCGACAACTCCAATGAAACTCTGAAAGCTGCTCAGTATGCACTACCGGGTCCCTGTGTACCTGGATCTGCACACAAGGTGCATGGGGTAACGTGAGTACACCAGCTCAGAAGTAATGAACCCAAACTATGGGCCGAGAGGTAGTGATGGACAAAACCTCAGAAATCACAATAAAAAATATACAGAAATTAGACATGCTAACAGTTTATAAGAATGAGTAAATATGCCAAGTATGCCAGTATACTCTACATTCCATCATAAAAATATATGTATGAAACCAGTGTGGATATGCACATAGTGCTCACAGCTCTCCCACAGAAGTCGACTCAGTACCATATATGGCTCTCAGGCCCAGGGAAGTTCCACCCCAAAATATGCATAAACACCGGTGACCGTAGTCACTCCGTACTAAGGAAAAAGGCCAATCAAGCCCCACGAAGAAAGTCCATCTCCGGAATACAACACTCGGACAAGATCTATGTCCCAGGGAAAATCCATCTGTCACATAACATCCACTTCGGACACGCTCCATGCCCAGAGAAAATCCATCCCTCACATAACATCCACTTCGGACACGATCCACGCCCAGGGAAAATCCATCCCTCAACATCAATGCGCTCACTGGGGTGTAGAGACTCCGGAGGGGCCCTAGTGGCCCAAGCGCCATATCAAGCCAACGAATGCATGATTTAATATCGTTGCGGTGTTCATTCCGATCTCATAACTGTCTCAATAACAGGCTCTCGGCCTCACTCAGTCATTACTCTTCAGTCTCACTCACATGGATCACAGATGCCTCCATCAGCCCGAAACAATGATAAGTATGCATATAATTAACAATACTGAGATTGAGATATGAAGTGGTATGCTATAACTGGACTGAGTATATGGAGTCAATTTATCATAAAATGAGACAGTAATATACGACCACTCGGGTCTCAGTATTTTCGACGTGAAGCCTAGCATTTATACTTAACATGATTTCTAACAGGTTCACAATTACCACATTAACAGAAGAACATATATCATTAGGAAATCATCACTAAGCGGTGCCATGGGATAAGCCAGGCCACAAATAATCGGTGCACACTCGCACGAGCGTCACTTGGCATGTGCGCCACCTCAATTATAATCATAAATCATTTAGCTCGGTGTTTTTAACCCTCAGAACCAAGTTTGGAAACATTACTTACCTCAAAACCGGCTAAAATACTATTCCGCAGTGCCCTTGCCTCTAAATTCGGCCCCTGAGTGCTCCAAATCTACCATGTTCAGATTTTTATCATCAACTTATGCTTAAGGAATGAATTCCAATTGAAAAGTACCAAATTTGCCAGAACCCGAAATTAGCCAAAACCCGACCCCCGGGTCCGCATCTTGGAACTCGAAAAAGTTTATACCAAAATATTCTTCATCATCTCACGAGTCCGTACATATATAGAACGCTAAAATCGGAGTTTGTCTGACCCCTCAAATCGATCCCCAAACGTTTCAAAATCTCAAGTCCTAACCCCATCTTTTCTACTGATTTTCATGAATTAAACACTGATATTATGTTCCTTATTCACCATAATCGAGTTTTAGGGTCCAAAATACTTACCTCAACGAAGAACATTGATTTCCCCTCTTCAAAATCGCCTCCAAACTCTGTTCCCGTTGAAAAATTATGGAAAAGTGGGCAAAGGCCGCAAAGAGTTTTAATATATACTGTCCAATTAATACTTCACTGCGACCGCGTCGCGAAGAGAAAATTCCATTGACCCTCAAAAGACCCTACGTAATCGCAGACCTTCACACGCGATCGTGATTCAACAGGACCTCAACCCACGCGATCGCGAACTTACTCACGAGATCGCGAACTTACTCACGCGATCGCGAAGAATAAATGAACTCACTCCCCACGTGCCTATAACTCTAGGCGATCGCATGAAGATCCACGCGACCGCACTGTTCTAGCCTGCCAAGCTATGCAATCACAAACACACTTACGCAATCACATAGAACAATTTCACCTGCCTCGACTTTTACTCTACGTGATCGCAGCTATTGCCATGCGATCGTGATGAACAAATCACTGTTGTGTTAACACCAGAAAATAAAAGACTTTCTAAGGCCAAAAAATGCCCGTTAACCATCTGAAATCCATCCCGAGCCCCCCGAGACCCCAACCAAATATACCAACACATCATAAATGATCATTCAAACATAGTTGCACTCTCGGAACACCTAAACTAACATCAAAACACCAAAATCTAATCGAATTCAAGCCTTTGAAGTTTGAAATTTCTAAAAATCTAGCAACGATGCCGAAACTATCCAAAACAACTTCTATTGACCTCAAATTTTGCAGAAATATCCAAAATGACATCACGAACCTGTTCCAACTATCGAAATTCCATTTGGACCCCGATAGCCTAATTTCCATTGCCGATCGAAATTTACCAAAAACTAAATTTCGCCAATTCAAGCCTAATTCTACACCGGTCCTCTAAAAAATATTCCGAACACACTCCTAAGTCCCAAATCACCTAACAAAGCTCTCCGAGTTATAAAATCCACATTCCGAGGTCGTTTACAATTAAGTCAACTCTCAATTGATTTTTCCAACTTTAAGGCTATTTTTAAAGACTAAGTGACTAGATTCTCATTATAGTTATACCGATTTCGAGCCTACCAACTCTAAGACATCAAGAACGGTTAACCAAGTTATGACGAGGAAATAACAGTAAATATAAATGCAAATTCTACGTAACGACCGACCGGGTCGTTACATTCTCCCCCTCTTAAACAAACGTTCGTTCTCGAACGTGCCAAGTATTGTTCCAAAAACCATCAAACCACTGAATAACCTTACCATGCACATACCCCGGGGGATACCCCACGTCACCCTACCCCGCATCGATCTAATAATACAACACATTCGAATGCCACTATATCAAACCTAATCCCTACGCCTTAGAACCCAAATTCCACGTCATAACTCATCAACAAGATTAGAATCACGTGTCCACACACCTTATATACCTGAACCAAATCACACGAATCTGAAAGAACATAACTGATACGTCCAAACTCTATGAGATCCAGCTACTTTACCTTAATCAACTCCTTTAGAGGGCCATAATAGAACCGCACCATGTGTGCCTAAAACCAACGAATCGTCGCTCCCCGAAGCAGGGACGGTAAATCCCTAGATCATCCCGGAGCACAGATCAACCCAATAGCCATTAACTGACACCCTCACAGTAGCTTTACGAAGTCAAACAATTTGATTCGGTGCAAAACACCTACATCAAGTCATACCTAAAAATATCATCATTTATTAAAAAATGGCACATCCGCCCAGGTCTCTAGACGCCTAATAGGTACCACACACAATAGGCACACGCGGTCCGTAACAACAACATCACTCGCAAGGGCGAGCACATGAACAAATGTAACAAAAGATTCACGGGGCATATCTAGAGAATGGACTAAAATATGATGAACATGTGAATATGAAAAATCGGAATCAATTAAAAATTGAAGCTTCTTGTAACAGGATGAAATAATACCTAGGATCACAGCATCAGAAGCCATCTCATCCAGTCTGGCTAAAAATGCATAAAATAGGGCCTGATCACCACCGGATTGACCTCCCCCTCTAGGGCGACCCCTACCTGCCTGACCTCCACCTTTAGCTACCTGAGCGGGCGGTGCAGTTACTGAGTCTGAAACCACGGGCTGACTCCTCTACTGATAAGTACTTATCACAAGACAAGGACAAAACCTCTTAATGTGGTCCACATCTCCACACTCAAAGCAACCTCTCTCGGAGAAGGGCACTGGGGACTGAAGGGAACCCCTAGCACCAGGATAACCACTAGAAGAACCAGGCATAGATGAACTATGAACCGATGATGTCCAAGATGAACTCTGAACTGGCCAGGCACTGAAAGATGGGTGCACCTATCTGAATTGTGAGGATCATGACCAACTGATCCACCACGATAACCTGAGCGACCTGGCTGAGCCTGCCTGAATGGACGACCTCTGTCGGGCTGAGGTTGCCTCCCTGAAGGAACCCCACCAAAACGCCCAGATTCTCGAGACCTGTTGGCCTCCCTCTCGATCCACTCCTGTCAGTGAACCGACTCAATCTCTCTGGCAATGTCAACCACCTCCTCAAAAGAAGCGCCAAATACCCTCTCCCTAGTCAGAAAAATCCAAAGCTGATAAGTGAGGCCATCAACAAACCTCCTGATTCTCTCCCTATCCGTGGGAACTAGCCAAATATCATGATGGTCCAACTCGGAGAACCTCATCTCATAGTGCATCACGGTCATGTCCTCCTGGCGCAATTGCTCAAACTCCCTGCACAGCTCCTCCTTGCGGGACTGCGGTATATACTTCTCCAGGAATAGAATGGAGAACTGATGCCAGGTAAGGGGCGCTGCATCAGCAGGTCTACGCCTCTCATAGGCCTCCTACCAAGCGAGTGTAGCTTCTGCGAACTGGAAGGTAGTAAATGGGACCCCACTAGCCTCCAGTATCCCTGCTGTGCAAAGGATCCTCTGACACTTGTCCAAAAATCCCTGGGCGTCTTCGCCCTCAGTACCACTAAAAATTGGAGGCTGGAGTCTACTAAACCTCTCTAACATGCGCTTCTCGTCATCTGCCATAGATGGGACCACAAAATCCCGGGCTGGGGAAACCGGCTGGACTGGAGATGTCCCTGGTGTCTGAAGCCCCTGAGTAACCTGCTCAGATGTCCGGGCTGCTGGAGTCTGAGTGCCTCCCCCAGTCTGAAGTAGCAGCAGTAGTGGACATGGCGACGACCTGCGCCAGGCTGGTGCACACCGTGAAAATCTGGGCTAGGGTCTCTTGAAGACTCAAAATCACAATGGGCACCATTGGTGCCTGAGCCTCTCCCGCCGGAATCTCAACTGCGGGGACCTGATCCTGAGTAGTGGGAGGGTCCATAGGTACTGCCCCAGCTGCTGAGCGGGCTGCACCCCTCCCTCTACCACGACCTCGACCTCCAGCTGGCCATGCTGGTGTCTGATCACCATGATCGGTAGCATGAGTCCTCACCATCTGTGAGAGAACGAAAACAACATGAGTTTAGTTCCAGAATTTAACAGAGTCGCACGACCGAATTCAATAATATGGGATGTTTCCTAAGGGTTCTGTAGCCTCTCGAAGATAAGTACAGACGTCTCCGTACCAATCCGCAAGACTCTACTAAAACTGCTCATGAATGGTGAGACCTATTTAACCTAGCGCTCTGATACCATCTTGTCACGACCCAATTTCGGAGTCGCGATGGCGCCTGTCGTGGAACCAGGCAAGCCACTCTTTTTGTTTCTAAGCTAAATTCAATTTCCAGTAAAAATATAATTTTAAATGAAATTATTGATAATGCTAAGAGTCTGAAGTTTAAAAACAATATTTGAAAAAAACAAAATTTATAATCTCCAACCCCGGATCCGGTATCACTCAGTCATGAGCTACTATAACATAAAGTAAAGAAAAGGAGAAATGGAAAACATTGTCTCAAAATAAAGAACAATAGGTAGCATAAGAAAGAGAAGACGAGGTTGCGATCGCCAACTGCTACCTCGACAACTCCAATGAAACTCTGACAGCTGATCAGTATGCACTACCGGGTCCCGGTGTACCTGGATCTGCACACAAGGTGCAGGGGGTAATGTGAGTACAACAACTCAGAAGTAATGAACCCAAACTATGGGCTGAGAGGTAGTGACGGACAAAACCTCAAAAATCACAACAAACAATATACAGGAATTAGACATGCTAACAGTTTATCAGAATGAGTAAATATGCCAGTATACTCTACATGCTATCATAAAAATATATGTATGAAACCAGTGTGGATATGCACATAGTGCTCACAACTCTCCCACAGAAGTCCACTCAGTACCATATATGGCTCTCAGGCCCAGGGAAGTTCCATCCCGGAATATGTATAAACACCGGTAACCGTAGTCACTCAGTACTGAGAAAAAAGGCCAATCCAACCCCACGATAAAGTCCATCTCCGGAATACAACACTCGGACAAGATCCATGTCCCAGGGAAAATCCATCCCTCACATAACATCCACTTCGGACACGATCCATGCCCAGGGAAAATCCATCCCTCAACATCAGTGCGCTCACTGGGGGTGTAAAGACTCCGGAGGGGCCCTAGTGGCCCAAGCGTCATATAAAGACAATGAAGGCATGATTTAAGATCGTTGTGGTGTGCAGTCCGATCTCATGACTGTCTCAATAACAAGCTCTCGGCCTCACTCAGTCATTACTCTTCAGTTTCACTCACATGGATTACAGATGCCTGCATCAGCCCGAAACAATTATAAGTATGCATATAATTAACAATACTGAGATATGAAGTGGTATGCTATAACAGGACTGAGTATATGGAATCAATTAATCACAAAATGAGACAGCTGTATACGACCACTTGGGTCTCAAAATTTTCGGTGTGAAGCCTAGAATTTATACTTAACATGATTTCTAACAGGTTCACAATTACCACATTAACAGAAGCACATATATCATCAGGAAATCATAACTAAGCGGTGCCATGGGATAAGCCAGACCATAAATACTCGGTGCACGCCCGCACGCCCGTCATTTGGCATGTGCGTCACCTTAATTATAGTCATTAATCATTTAGCTCGAGGTTTCGAACCCTCAGAACCAAGTTTGGAAACGTTACTTACCTCAAAACCGACTAAAATACTATTCCACAGTGCCCTTGCCTCTAAATTCGGCCCATGAGTGCTCCGAATCTACCAAGTTCAGATTTTTATCATTAAATTATGCTTAAGGAATAAATTCCAATTGAAAAGTACCAAATTTAGCTCAAAACCCGAAATTAGCCAAAACCCGACCCCGGGCCCGCATCTCGGTGCTAGACAAATTTTATACCAAAATGTTCTTCATCATCTCACGAGTCCATACATTCGTTTGACCCCTCAAATCGATCCCCAAAGGTATCAAAATCTCAAGACCTAACCCCATCTTTTCTACTGATTTTCATGAATTAAACACTGATATTATGTTCCTTAATCACCTATAAGTGAGTTTTAGGGTCCAAAATACTTACCTCAACGAAGAACACTGATTTTCCCTCTTCAAAATCGCCTCCAAGCTCTATTCCCGTTCAAAAATGATGGAAAAGTGGGCAAAGTTCGCAGAAGATTTTAATATATACTGTCCAGTTATTACTTCACTGCGATCGCGAAGAGAAAATTCCATAGACCCTCAAAAGACCCTACGCGATTGCAGACCTTCACACGCGATCGCAATTCAACAGGACCTCAACCCACGCGATCACAAACTTACTCATGCGAAGAATAAATGAACTCACTCCCCACGCGCCTATAACTCTTCGCGATCGCATGAAGATCCACGCGATCGCACTGCTCTAGCCTGCCAAGCTATGCGATCGCGGACACACTTACGCGATCACATAGAATAACTTCACCTGCCTCGACTTTTACTCTACGCGATCACATCTATTGCCATGCGGCCGCGATGAACAAATCACTGTTGTGTTAACACCGGAAAACATCAGACTTTCTAAGGCCAAAAAATGCCCATTAACCATCCGAAACCCATCATGAGCCCCACAGGACCCCAGCAAAATATACCAACACATCATTAATGATCATTCAAACATATTTGCACTCTCGGAACACCTAAACTAACACCAAAACACCAAAATCTCATCGAATTCAAGCCTATGAACTTTGAAATTTCTAAAATCCACCAACGATGCCGAAACTATCCAAAACAACTCTGATTGACCTGGAATTTTGCAGACACAAAATGACATTACGAACCTGTTCCAACTGTCAGAATTCTATTCTGACCCCAATAGCCTAGTTTCCACTGATGACCGGAATTTACCAAAAACTAACTTTCGCCAATGCAAGCCTAATTCTACACCGGTCCTCACAAAAATATTTCGACCATACTCCTAAGTCCCAAATCACCTAACGAAGCTATCCAAGCCATAAAATCTGAATTATGAGGTCGTTTACCAATAAGTCAACTCTCAGTTGACTTTTCCAACTCTAAGGCTATCTTTAAAGACTAAGTGACTAAATTCTCATTATAATTACTCTGATTCTGAGCCTACCAAATCTAACACATAAAGAACGGTTTAACCAAGCTATGGCGAGGTAATAACAATAAATATAAATGCAGATTCTACGTAACGACCGATAGGGTCGTTACACTTTCCAAAAACATTCCAATTTCCAACTTTTGCCAAATGACCCTGAAATGACCTAGGGATCGCCAAATGTTCATCCGGATGCGCTCCTAAGACCGGAATCACCATAAGGAGATATTTCCATGCTCCGAATCGAAAATAGACATCGATGAAATTGAAATACACTTAAACCCAAATTCATGAAAATTCTTCCAAAGTATCAACTTTCCACAATAGGCGGTGAAACGCTCACGGGTCATCCAACACCCTATCCAAACATACGCCTATGTACATAAACATCATACGAACCTGTTGGAACCTTCAAATCCTTATTCTGAGGTCGTTTACTTAAGAATCAAAACTTAATCAATTCTTCCAATTTAAAGCTTCCGAAATGAACATTTTATTTTCAAATCAACTCCGAACTTTCCAAAATTTAATTCCGACCACGCGTAAAAGTGATAATACCTGAAGTGATGCTGCTCAAGGCCTCAAACCGCCGAGCGAGGCGCTAGAGCTCAAAACGTCTGGTCGGGTCGTTACAAAAAGGGCCTCCATTTTCACTTAGCCACATATTCCCATTTTGAGAAATTTTTGTCGTAATATTTTCTAATTCATTTTTTTAAAAAGCTAAAAGTCCTGGCTCCTTCATTTGCAATTACGTAGCTTCTTGCTTTATGCCTAAGTATACTCTAGCATCTTGGAAAACCATATTTTAATATCTAAAAAGTTACTGTAGGTCAATTGACGAGGAACTACTTGTGCTATCACATGTTGACAGTGACACATTAATTTTTACAAAGCATTTTTAACTATATTGCAGAAATAGGACAATATTTTTAACTATTTATCTCAACCCCGATTTCTCTCAGGCATTCTTTCAAATACTTCAGATGCCTAATCGAAAAATCTAGATTTCAGATAAGCACAAAATATCCCAACAACATATTATTAGAAGATAAATTTATGGATGATCCAAACACTAATGATATAGACTCACTCTGGCCAAGCTTCTAATCAAGGTAGAGACTCATCAAGAAGATAAATGAGCCACTAGACACTATGTATCTACTGCATGTACTTATGCATATTTATTTATATTTATAATATATGTACATATAGATATTTTATCCACATAGTGAACAATTGTAGAATTAAATCAAAAAGGCCCTTTTAACTCAGTGGTAGAGCAACGCCATGGTAAGGCGTGAATCATCAGTTCAAATGTTCGTGTAAGTGTATTGGTGAACTAATGTTCGTGTCTAGAAGTGACAATAGACGAGAGTATATATAGCAATTGAGAGCTAGACAGAATAAGGTAAAGAATCAATTATGTAGCAATTAGGGAAATTTATAGACTCGGTCATACATAAAATCAGCAAAGTCTCCCATAATCAAGGGGTAATCAATCAACGGTAGAGAGTCGGACATATATTTAAGGAAAGAAATCAAGTAGACTTAGGTACGGAGTAGGCAATTAGGGGTAAATAAACAAGAGTTTAATTAAGGAAACAATTAGTAAGAATCAACAAGTATCACAATTAATCAAAATCAGGCAAGAAATAATTAAAAAGGTGTACAAAATAAGGAAATAATCGACAAATCAGCACATAGGTAACACTGATTTATGGAGAAAAATATAGGTTTTCCATGAGTAAACAAACAGACTGAATATAGACACGTAGAATCAGTCGAGAAATCGAACCAGAAACCCTAATAAAGGCACATTAGGGTAAAATCACAAGATGTTCAAATTAAACGAAGAAGAAATCATGCGAACCAAAGCACAAAACAAAGTCATGTATCCAGTAACATGGACAAGCTCAGAATCCAAACAAAATGCCAAAAATTGGAGATTTTAGAATAAGCTAGTTAGGGTTAAGAGAAAACTCGACAAAATCAGTCAAAACACATAAGAACAGGGGATTAAACACTTAAAGTTAGAAAACGTTTTGAAGAAAGGATTTTCAGGAAACCCTAGTTTAGGAGAATGACAAGCCACTCGAATATTAGAAGATTTTCATAAAACAAGTGAAAATAAGTTTGACCCTTCTCAGATCTGTACAGATCTGAGAAGTTCAAAGGACGAAATTAGGGGTTTGAAAATATAACACAAAGATGAAGACATAGGCTTAGAAATCCATAGGTTTAAAGCAAAATAAGAAGATCTTACTAGAAATCGAACCAGACTAGCCTGAGACAGGAAAGAAAAGGCCAAAGGCGTAAGTGGACTAACCCTGGTCCCTTGAGGACCTTAGAGACAGCAGTACCCAGTGTAAGAGAGACCCTTGGAGGTGTGAGGGTGGTGAGAAACCACCATGGACGGCGGTGGAGTGTGACAACGAGGGGGAATTTAGGGTTGGGTTTAGAGAGCATTTGAGAGGAAGGGGGTGAGTGACGGTGGAGTAAGAAGAGGAAAATGAGGGGTTTGGGGGGGGGGAGGGGGTAGTTAGGTTTAATTATGGTAGGAATAATCTGGGCCGTTGATAAAAATGATCAACGACCAGGATTCAATAAGACCTAGGTCGGGTTAGGTAAGGGGTTTGGGATTGGGTTTATTGGGTTGGTTTATAAGGGTTTTGGGCTAGTTAATTAGGCTAAAATTGAAATTAAATAAGGTCATTTGTTAAATACCCCAAATAAATTAATTAAAAATACTTTGTAAAATAATTACTACTTATAAAAAAAATTGAATTTCATGCATTGAAATATTTTTAAAAAAATGGTTATTTAGTATTAAAAAATGCAAAAGACTAATTTATGGTAAAAAATAATTCAAAAATGTATGCATGGGCTATAATTGCAAAGTTATTGCAGTTGTAGCCAAAAGGTGCCAATTTGGCTATTTATAGAATAATTGGACTTAATAAGACCATAAATAGTAAATTAAACAAAAAAATATTTTTAAAATCATTTGTGATGCAATTTTATGATTATTTATTAGAAATAAAATACTGGCAAATTAATAAAAATATGAAAAATTTTGGAAAAATATCAATTGATGCTAATGCATGATTTTGAAGACATATATGCAATTAAAAAAAAAATTATTTTGGTAAAAATTGGGTATCAACAGGTATGATGTGTGGATTGGGTTGCACGCTGCAACAATATGATGTGTGGATCGGGTTGCACGCCGCAACAGTGTGACGTTGAGTACAGTTCCGTATACCTATTCTTGTGTGTTTTGTTTCTCATTTCTGAGGAAGGTTTATAACATCTTTTTTGTTGTTTAATTAGTTACGTGGGGTGAGTAGTTCTTTCCAGAGTTCATTTTTCTTATGTATCACATTCTAATTTGTAGCTTGTTGGCACATTGTGGCATCATATAAGACTTTTGGTAGTGTTTGAGATGGTTTATTGCGTAAGCGGCTGGTACTGGGCGAGACGAGGTTATTGGACCTAGGTTCAGTGCGATCAGAGTTAGCATGGGTATATTAAAGAGCACATATCTCTATTCAGTTCAGAATGAAGTAATGGTTCTTGTCAAGAAGAGAGACCCCACCATTTGTGATTCGGCAGGTGGTTATGAGTTTCTATACATCTCCTCCGTCATGGAAATATTGTGAAAGTTGGAACAAGGTTTATATATGTTATGAGGTATGTTATGGACGGGTCAGTGAAAATTTTAGTTGTTGTGCTTGGGGCAGATTGCCTTGGGAAACTGAGTTATGTAGTACATGGTGTGATTTCAGTGGCGGAGCATAGTCACATTGGGTTCAGTGTATGGTGATTGATATGGTGTTCGTGTGTTCGAATCAGGTATCGTCGAGAATTCTGGATGTTGGAATTTGGTTATAAAGCTTGTTAGCTAAGGTAGCGGGAACGATCTTCAGTCTTGCTCGAGCTAATGTGCTCAACTGGGTTGTGGTAGAATGGGTAGGTGCACGAGGTGTTAAACCGTGATTTTTTGGACAACTCCGGAACAGTTCTTAGCACGTTCGAGGATGAACATATGTTTACATGTGAGAGAATGTAACGACCCGACCGGTCGTTTTGAGTTCTAGCGTGTCATTCAGCGGTTTGAGGCCTTAAATAGCTTCACTTTAGGTATAATGACTTGCACGTGTGGCCGGAATTGAATTTCAGGAAGTTTGGAGTTGATTCGGAAGGGAAAAATTCTAATTTTGGAAGCTTTAAGTTGGAAGAATTAACTAAGGTTTGACTTTTGAGTTAACGACCTCGAATTGGGATTTGAAAGTCCCAACAAGTTCGTACGATGATTTTGGACTTGGGTGTGTGCCCGGATCGGGTTTTGGATGACCTGGGAGCATTTTGGCGCTTATTTTGGAAAGTTGGAATTTTGGAAGAATTTCATAAATTTGGGTTGAAGTGTATTTTTAATGTTATCGATCTCCGTTTGGGATTTTGAGCCCGGGAATAGCTTCGTGTGGTGATTCTTGTCTTAGGAGCGCGTCCGGATGTGGATTTGGAGGTCCGTAGCTTATTTCAAGGTCAATTGGCGAAAGTTAGAAATTAAAGTTATTTGGGAAGTTTGACCGGGAGTGGACTTTTTGATATCGGGGTCGGATTTTGATTTTTGGAAGTAGGAGTAGGTCCGTAATGTCAATTATGACTTCCGTGCAAAGTTTGAGGTTAATTAGACTTAATTTGATAGGTGTTGGCGTCCAATGTAGAAGTTTGAATTTCAAAAGTTCATTAAGCTTGCATTGGGGTGTGATTCGTGGTTTTAGTGTTGTTTGATGTGATTTAAAGGCTCGACTAATTCCGTATTATGTTTTAGGACTTGTTGGTGGGTTTGATCAGGGTCTTGGGGCCTCACGTGAGTTTCAGGGTGGTTACAGACCAAATTTGGCTAAGTTGCCAGTGCTGGTGTCTGGTTTCCTTCTTCGCAAACACAATGGTCTCCCACGTTCGCGAAGAAGGATATTTTGGGCTGAGGAGTTTTTTCAATGCGAACGCAACATAGAGTTCGCGAACGCGGAGGATAACTGGAGCATGCCTACGCGAATGCGACACGGGGCCGTGAACGCGAAGAAGGAAGGGAGTTGGGGACCTAGAGCCATTAAGCCTTTGCGAATAGAGTGATAGACTTGCTTTTGTAGAGATTTGACGGACTTCATGACTATCCGTGGAATAATTGTACTCCTTGTACGAATTTCTTCTGCGCTGTGTGTTTTCATTGGAAGGTTTTCCTTAAAAATTTATAACTCACACGTTTATTCATGAGTAGGGTCAATGAACTGTTAAAGCTTCTTATTGTAGTGCGATCGGGCCATTCGCCTTGGCACGATTATGTACCACCATCTCATGGGAGGAGGCCGTTAGCTTCGACAGTATAATAGATGCATCTATGGTGCGTTTCGTTTGACCCTCGACAGTGCACAAATTATGATGGGATCGGGCCGTACGCCTCGACATTTCTGTAAAATACTCTCATGGAATCGTGCGTAATAATTGACAAGAAGTCAGTGTATCTATGACTCTTCCTAAATTGAATGTATAATTATGATCCGCTTAAGGAGGTAATTGCTAATTGAGAGCTCGAGCATATCATAGAGAAGATGATCATATCACGTATTAACACTTATTTATTTCGTTTGTTTACTCTACCCCATGTGTGTTTACTTCTTATTATAACTATCTTGTTGGACCACTAGTAAGTAGCGATGTTGACCCCTCGTCACTACTTCTATGGGGTTAGGCTAGATTCTTACTAAATACGCGTTGATTTACGTACTCATGCTACACTTGCTGCACATTTTGTGCACGTACATATATGTTGGGTGGTCTTTTGGGCGAGGACTTACCGTGAGCTGCATTTCATGTTACGATGTGCAGCCAACATAGTCTCCATCCTAGTTATTTATATTCTTCTGTCTAATTTGTATTCTAGACAGATCTTGTATTTCATTACATTTCCTAGTTGATTCTCATGCACTTGTGACACCAGTTTTGGGGGTTCCTATGTGTGGTTCATTATTGTAATTCGCGTAAATATCATTATTTACCCTGTAAGTTCTATTTCATACTATTTAATTAAATGAAAACTTTTATTTGAAAATACTAAAATGAGTATTTAGGTTAATCATTCAATGTAGGCTTGCTTGACGGTTGTGTTAGGCGCCATCATGACCTTTAGTGAATTTTGGGTCCGGACAGTAGATGCTCATATAATCGGTGACACCCCGATTTTTGGAGAGATTTTTTATTGAATTATGATTTCTTACTCAGTTTTAAAAGGGTTTTCCTTAATTTAACTGTTTATGTATCTTTCAAAACTTTAGAATGTTGAAAATATCTGCGTCATCGGCTTGTCTAGTACCATAATAGGCGCCATCAGGATAGGTTGGTTTTGGGTTGTAACACCTATACACCAAGCAACCAATTACTTCAACTACTTCAACAACCACGAACTGGAAGTGCACATCCACGAACCCTTTAACACCAGATGCAGCAAGAGCAACCATAACCACTCTCACCACCATCTCCACTCAGCCCTCCGTCGTCACTGCCTCCATTGGATGCGCAATCACCACCCCTGACACGTTCATGGAGACTCTCACTCTGAACAACTACCCGAGCCTTTCCATTCACGAAAATACAGAAACAAAGTTCCTCATTTATCTCCCTATGTTTTTGATCCAGGCCTTCTTTAATATCTGTTTAGACCCCTTCTCTGTGGTCCAGAAATATGTCAGCATAATGATTCCTACACTGAGAGACAATCAGTTATAGGTGAATCCACAACAACACGAGCAATAGAATCCACCTTCTCCAAATATGAATCTAGTGATGTTACTTGCTTCGGCTGAGAGCTCATCCCCAGCAAACAATAATCAAATGACGATCATGCTATGGAACCGCAGAGGGGCCAATGGCCCAGAATTCTGCCGCTGCTTTCTACTCAATTGGAATAACCCATCCATGTTATGTCTAAATGAGACAAAAATAGAAGACCACACTCCTCTCTTGGATGCTTTCAACTTCACTGATTAATACAAACACCTACTCAAGGATACTCTGGTGGGATAGCCATACTATGGCGCGCCAATGAAATACTAGTTGACTCGATCACTGTCACTGTTCACGAGATATGTGCGTCTGTGTAGGTTAGTCCCTCATCCCCAGCTTTGTTTATTACACTTATTTACGCAAGTACATCTTATACTTGTCGCAAAATACTTTGGGAAAACCAGGAATTGTTTTCCAAAACTCATCAGTCAGCCTCTGTGGTTACTTTAATGAAGTTACAACATCCTTCGACAAGTTTGGAGGGAATCCCATAAATACTACTAGATCTGCCTCTTTTAATAATTGTGTGCATAATATTAATATGAAAGACCTAGGTTTTGTAGGCAATCGTTTTACTTGATCCAACCAACGAAAAATACGATAGCATTACTGGATCATTTTTTGCTAACCTTGAATGGTTAACTGTATTTGAAGACTCTAGTGTCATACATCTACCTCGTACTCATTCGGATCACTTCTCTACGCTCTTAAACTTGGTTCATATTATCCCTAAACCTACTTCCTTGTTCAGGTTTGAAACCATGTGGCACAAACACCCTTTTTTCACTCTTGTTTTTTTGGCTAATTGGCATGACCAGTCCTATTATCAAATTGCACTAGAAAACTTCACCCTACATCTACAACATTGGAACCACCATTCTTTTGGGAACATCATTACCAAAAAAAAAAGTTGACCCTTGCACGCCTTCAAGATATTCAGAATATTGATCCAGTCAGAAAAAGTGGCTTTTATTATAATTTGGAAAATCAACTCATTAATGATTTTAACCAACTATTAAAATATGAGGGAGGATTATTGGATACATAAATTCCGTGTCCAATGGTTAAACGATGGTGAAGCCAACACACACTTTTTTCACCTATCAACCATTCATAGACGGAGGAGTAACAGGATTCTTGGTTTACACGACTCTGTTGGCAATTGGACTTTCGACCCCCAGCAGAATCCTACCACTGTTACCAATCATTTTATGAATTTATACATTATTGAACTATCCTTTTCCACCACTAGTTCCTCTATAAGTAGCCATAACTGTTTATCCGATACTGAAAATTACCTCCTCAAACGCCCACTCACCACTGCCGAGGTCTCAACTCGGTTGTACTCATACTACACTCTGCATTTCTTGTACTAATATCGGAATTGGTCCTAGCGGCGTTCAGTAGAATCATCACTACTTCCGCAACCCTGATGTCCCCTTCTACTTTCCTTAGTTGTTCATTTTGATTCAGACAATTATGTTTATTTCATACCATTATCTATAGTAAACTAGACGCTCATGTATTCGTGACACGAGTTTCGGGATTTGTATTTGGATATCGTTGTTTATCAGTTTTATCTACTTTATTTCAGTTTATTCAGCTTATTGGTTTTCATTTGATTTGGATTGGTAGAAATGGTTAATAACTACATCTAACATTAGGATTCCTAGCAAGTGAAATGTTAGGCGTCATCACGGTCCGAGGGTGGAAATTCCAGGTCTGACATATAAGAAATAGGATTTGAGTGCCAAAAAGGAACAAGGTTGAGATAGAGTGCCAAAATAGAAATTGTGCCAAATTGAATGGGCTATCTATGTGTTTATCTAAGGCAAAACTTGACTTACTCGCCAAATAAATCAACAACTATATCCAATAAAATATTAAAAATTCAGCTAAATAATCTTCTGCCTGACCATTTAAATTAAAAGTTGTCCATTGATTTATAATATTTGGTACAACATGTGTATAACTATATTTAATTAATATATAATTTATGTATACCAACTAGAAAAATAAATAATAAATATTGCTGGTATAAAGATCTTGTAATTAACTCAATCCAAAAAGTAAATAATATAAATAGTGTCCTTAATTCATATTATTTGTCTTTTAAGATTGTTGCACTTTATTAAGATGAATGATTAATAGTCTTAATTATGAGAGGTTTTTTCTAAATATTATTTATCTCACCCTAAACGTGTCACGACCCAATTTATCCTTCAAAAATTATCGTGACCGCAGCTAGTCTCTACGACTAGGTAAGCTTAATATTAAGAGAAAACTTTAATAGAAACACAAGAAATAAGGAAATAAGGGCATAATCTAAAATAGCAAAAATAGTGCCGCTCGGCTCATACAATATATTCTCCCAATGACTCGGAATGTCACAAAGTCACAAGATTTTAATAACTACTGTAGCTCTAAGCAAGTCTGGAAGTACATAAAAAGAATCCAAATGATGGAGTAGAAAGGGGCTCTGAGGATTCTGCGGACGCGGTAGAAATACCTTGCAGTCTCCTAGAATCAGCAGCAAATACTATCCTCGAGGCTGATATCTCGTACCTGGATCTGCACACGAAAACATGTGCATGAAAGGGCATGAGTACACCACATTGGTACCCAGTAAGTACCAAGTCTAGCCCTAGTCAAGTAGTGACGAGGTCAGGTTAAGGCCCTACTAGAGTAAATATAATCATTTTAAAATGGTAAAAGAGATAAGTAAATTCTACAGTAACAGTTAAGGAAAATGCTCGAAAACTTAACAGTTAAGGGAGCCCTCGGCTCAGAACAAGGTAAACACAAGGTGAAATCTCCCAGGATACCGTCCTGTAGTCCCAATTTAAATATGCAGTAGAGGGGGATCTCCCATAATACGTCCGTTGTCCCAAAATAAGTATGCAATGCTGGGGGATCTCCCGAAATACATGCGTAGTTCAAATTTAAATATGCGATGCAAGATAAAATGATAGGTATGTCATCAAATTTATACAATTCATAAAATCATAGATAAGGAAAAGCTGTAGCCTAACTAAACATGGTGCACAGAATATCAAATAGACAATTAGACACGTAAGCATGCTTTTCTACTCTAAGCTAAACAATTTAACATATTAATGCAATTTAATAGGAGAAATCCAATTTATGATTTAAGAAGGAGAACTGGGATTTTTGAAATAACGGCAAATGTACGTACTCGTCACCTCACGTACATGGCTCCCACATATCAAATAATATCAAACGTCCTAAGGGGAAGTCCCCAACACAAGGTTAGACAACCCACTTACCTAAACTGCTCAAATCAACTTGAAATCACACTCTTGCCAAGAGTATCCAACTCTGAATGGCCCGAATCTATTCAATTAAATTGCATAATATAAATATAGCTATAAGTAACTAACTAAACTAATCAATTCGAAGCTAAAACGCGAAATTAGAAAAATCACCCCAAAAAGTCCCCGAGGCCCACGCCTCGAAATCGAGTAAAATTAACAAATTATGAACACTCGTTCACTAACAAGAACACTCGAACAAAACTCATCAAAATCTGACGTCAAAATCTCACTCGAATCTTGGATTTTTAATTGGGGAACTTTTTCCCTCATTTCCAAACTTTTACACTCAAATTCCTTAATTAGACGAAGAAAAAAACAATAAATTATTGTACTATGATCAAAATAGAGTTAGAATATGTTACCCAATGATTTTCCTTCAAAAACCCTCGAGAAATCGTCTCCCACCGAGCTCCAAATCAATTTTTGTGTTATGAAATATCAAACCCTCGAACTTCTTATATCTGCCCAGCGATTTCCGCATCTGCGGCTCATGGGGCCGCACCTGCGGTCGCGCACATGCGGAAAAGTCAACGCAGGTGCAAAAATCACTTAAACAGCTAGGTCCTCACGTGCGGCCCCTGGGCCGCATCTTCGTCTCCGCTTCTGCGGACAACCAGCCGTATCTGCGAGCCCAACATGCCCTGGCCTTTTCCGCATCTGCAAACTCCCCGTCGCATCTGTGGACTCCCCTTCGCATGTGTGAAACACCAGAACCAGCAACACCAAATTTTCCTAAGTCCAATTTTCTTCCCGTTGAGCATCCAAAACACACCCTAGGCCCAGGGGACCTCAATCAAACCTACCAACCAGTCCTATAACATCATTCGGACTTAGTAGAGCCTTTAAACCACATCGAATAACACCAAAAACAAAATTAAACATGAATTTAAGCCTAAGAAACACGTCAAACATAGTCCGAATGGCCTCAAATTTGACACACAGGTCACAAATGACACTACGAACTTACAACAACTTCGAAATTCCATTTCGAGATCGATATCTAAATTTCCACTATCGACCGAGATCGCCGAAAATCAGACTTTTCGCCAATTCAAGCCTAAATCTACTACAAACCTCCAAAACACATTCCGGATGCGCTCCTTACCCCAAAATCACTCAAAGGAGCTAACAGAGTCGACATAATTCCATTCTATATCTGTCATCACACAGTTCTGATTATGGTCCCATTTCTAAGGCTTAAACTCACAATTAGGGACGAATTGTCCCAAAACTCTCTGAAACGACCGGCAAGTCCCAATAGTAGAAACAAACGTGGGGAAATCAGTTATTAGGGGATTAGGGCTCTAACTCTCAAAATGACCGACCGGGTTGTTACATTCTCTCCATCTTAAAATAATTGTTCATCCTCGAACGAGTAATAAGGCGTACCTGAAGCTCTAAAAAGATGAGGGTACTGGCTGCGATATCCTGCGCAGTCTCCCAAGTCGCCTCCTCGACCGACTGACCCCTCCACTGAACCTTTACTGAAGCAATATTCGTTGACCTGAGCTTTCTGACCTACCTATCCAAAATGGCTACTAGCTCCTCAACATAAGATAGATTTTTGTCCAATTGGATTGAGCTGAAATCCAAAACATGAGCTGGATCACCGTGATAATTCCCGAGCATAGAAACGTGGAATACCGGATAAACTCCTGCTAGGTTGGGAGGCAAGGCAAGATCATAAGAAATATTCCCAACGCACCGCAATATCTCAAAAGGACCAATGAACCTCAGACTCAGCTTACCATTCTTCCCGAACCTCATGACACCCTTCATATGCGATACCTGAAGCAAAACCCGATCACTAGTCATAAATTCCAAACCACGAACCTTCTGATCTGCATAATTCTTCAGCTTGGACTGGGTTGTGCGAAGCCTCTCCTTAATCACCTTTACCTTATCCAAGGCATCCTGGACCAAGTCTGCACCCAACAATCTGGCCTCGCCTGGCTCAAACCATCCCACTGGGGAGCGGCATCGCCTACCATATAAAGCTTCATACGGTGCCATTTGAATGCTGGACGGGTAACTATTATAATAAGAAAACTCTGCAAGTGGAAATTATAGGTTCCATGACCCTCCGAACTCCATCTCACAAGAACAGAGCATATCCTCAAGAATTTGAATCGTGCGCTCGGAATGTCCGTCTGTATGAGGGTGGAAGGCTGTGCTCAACTCCACCCTAATACCCAACTCCTGCTGAACGGCTCTCCAGAACCGTGATGTGAATTGTGTACCTCTGCTTGAAATGATGGATACGGGAATACCGTGAAGGCGAACAATCTCCCAGATATAAATCTCAGCCAACCTCTCTGAGGAGTATGTTGTCAATACTGGAATGAGATGTGCTGACTTGGTTAGCCGATCCAGGATCACCGAAATTGCATCGAACTTTCTCAAAGTCCGGGAAATCCAACTACAAGTTCCATGGTGATCCTCTCCCACTTCAACTATAACTTTCTTCATCATTCTCCACCAATAGTGCCGCCTCAAGTCCTGATACATATTCGCGGAACCTGGGTGAATGAAGTATCGAGAGCTATGGGCCTCCTCAAGAATCATCTCTCGAAGCCCATCTATATTGGGCACACAGATCCGGCCCTACATCCTCGTCACACCGTCATCACCAACAGTCACATCCCTAGCATCACCTCACCGAACCCTGTCCTGAAGAACTAGAAGGTGGGGGGGTCATCATATTGGCGCTCTCTAATATGGTCATAAAGAGAATACCGAGCAACCATACAAGCTAATACCTCGCTAGGCTCTGAAATATCCAACCTCATTAACTGGATGGCTAAGGACTGGACATTCAAGGGTAAGGGTGCCAAGGTGTTTTTGAAGAATGATTTGAGATCTGGCTACTATCAGTTGAGGATTATGCGTAAGACAGATTTTCGGACTAGGTACGGGCATTATAAGTTTCTAGTGATGTCATTTGGGTTGACAAATGCCCCAGTGACATTCATGGATTTGATGAACCGAGTGTTCAAGCCTTAGTTAGTCTCCTTTGTGATTATGCTTATTGATGATATCTTGATCTACTCCCACAATCGAGAGGAGCACAGAACCATCTTAAGATTATACTTTAGACTATGAGAGCCAGCCAGTTATATTCTAAGTTTTCAAAGTGGGAGTTTTGGTTGGATTAAATCGCTTTGTAGGGGAATATTTTATCCACAGAGGGAATTCAGTTAGATCCTAAGAAGATTGAGGCAGTTCAGAGTTGTCCTAGATCCACTTCAGCCACGGAGAACAGGAGTTTCTTCGGTTTGGCGGGCTATTATCGTTGACTTATGGAGGGGTTTTCATCTATAGCAGCCCCGTTGACCAGGTTGACCCAGAAGGGTGCCCCGTTCAGATGGTTAGACGAGTGTAAGGCGAGCTTTCAGAAGCTCAAGACTGCTTTGACTAGAACACCGATGTTGGTGTTGCCCACTGGTTCAGGATCTTATACGGTATATTGTGATGCGTCCCATGTTGAGCTCGATGAGATATTGATGCAGGAGGTCAAGGTGATTGCATATGCATCACTGCAGTTGAAGGTTCATGAGAAGAATTACCATGTCCGTGACTTAGAGTTGGCAACCATTGTTCATGCGCTGAAGATTTGGAGGCACTATCTTTACGGCATGTCGTGTGAGGTTTTCACAGATCATCAGAGCCTTCAGTATTTGTTCAAGCAAAATGATCTTAATTTGAGGCAAAGGAGGTGGTTGGAGCTATTGAAAGACTATGATATCACCATCTCGTATCATCCCGCAAAGGCCAATGTGGTGGCCGACGCCTTGAGTAGAAAGGCAACGATTATGGAAAGCCTTGCATTCATTCAAGTTGACGAGAGGCCGCTTGAATCAGATGTTCAGACTTTAGCCAACCATTTTGTGAGGTTGGATATTTCATAGACCAGCCGTGTTCTAGCTTGTACAATCGCTGGGTCTTTTTTGTTTGACTGCATCAGAGATCAGCAGTATAATGACCCTCATTTGTTGGTCCTTAGGGACATAGTGCGGCACGATCGTGCCAAGCAGGTTACTGTTGGAGATGACAGAGTCTTGAGGATGTAGGGTCGTGTTTGTGGTCCTAATGTGGATGGACTTTATAAGTTGATTCTTAAGGAGGCCCATAGTTCTCGGTATTCTATTCATCCGGGCGCTGCCAAGATGTATCAGGACTTGCGGCAACACTATTGGTGGAGGAGGATAAAGTTGCTTATGTAACTCGTTGTCTAAATATTCAGCAAGTAAAGTATGAGAATTAGAGACCTGGTGGTTTGTTTCAGACGATAGAGATTCCTAAGTGGAAGTAGAAGCGTATCACTATGGATTTTGTTGTTGGACTCCCACGGACTCAGAGGAAGTTCAATGCAGTTTGGGTCATTGTGGACAGGGTGACCAAGTGAACTCATTTCATTTTGGTGGTAGTTACCTATTCTTTAGAGCGGTTAGCTGAGATCTACATCTCCGATATCGTCTGTCATCACGGTGTGCCCGTGTCTATCATTTCTGATCAGGGTACGTAGTTCACCTCGCACTTCTGAAGGGAAGTACAATGTGAGTTTGGCACGTGGGTTGAGTTGAGTTGAGCGTTTCATCCTCAGACGGAGGATAGTCCGAGCGTACTATTCAGACATTGAAGGATATGCTCCGTAAATATGTTATAGACTTTAGAGGATCGTGGGATCAGTTCTTGCCCCATGCTGTGTTTGCCTATAACAATAGCTACCAGTGGAGCATTTAGATGGCTATCTATGAGGCATTATACGGTAGGCGGTACCGGTCGCCAGTTGGGTGGTTTGAGCTGGGGGAGGCTCGGTTGTTGGGTACAGACCTAGTACATAATGCATTGGATAAGGTCAAGATTATTCAGGATAACTTCACATAGTTTAATCTAGGCAGAAGGGTTATGCTAACCGTAGAGTTTGTGATGTTGCATTCATGGTCGGGAAGAGAATGTTGCTCTGGGTATCATCTATAAAGGGTGTAATGTGGTTTGGAAAGAATGGCAAGTTGAGCCTAAGGTATATCGGGCCCTTTGAGATTCTGGAGAGAGTGGGAGAGGTGGCTTACAAGCTTGCGTTGCCATTGGGGTTATCAGTAGTTCACTGGTGTTTCATGTGTCCATGCTCCGGAAGTATTACAGCGATATGTCGCATGTGTTAGATTTCATCTCTCTCCAGTTGAACAAGGATTTGACTTACGAGGAGGAGCCAATGGCTACTCTAGCCCGACAGGTTCTTTAGTTGAGGTCGAAGAGTTACCCTTCAGTTCGAGTGCAGTGGAGAGGTCAGCCCGTCACACAGCTTCTTGGGAGTCCAAGCCGTACATGCGGAGTAGATATCCCGACCATTTCACCAGTTCAGGTACTTTTCTATGTCCGTTCGAGGACGAACGATTATTTTAAAGGTAGAGAATGTGATGACCCGATAGGTCATATTATGTTTAGAACCTAATTCTATGATCCGAAGCCTTAAATACCTCACTTTAGCCTTTCTCGATTTGTGCGCGCATTCCAGGCATGTTTGCGGAAAACTTTTATGTGAAAAATCAGAAAAATATGAAAATTTGCCTTAAAATCCACTTGAGTTGACTTCGATCAATATTTTGAGCAAATGGACCCAGATTCGTATTTTTACAGTCGTATCGTGATTTGGGATTGGGCGTATGCCTAGAATTGAATTCGGCAGTCCTTAGCCCGAGTTATCGCATTTTATAAATATTTGAAAATTTAAGACTTGATGAATTGGAAATGGTTGACCAATATTTGACTTTGGATATCGGGTCCGTATTTTGGTCCTGGAACCTGGTATAGGTCCAATACAACATTTATGTCTTGTTTGTCAAATTTGGAGAGAAATGGAGTTTATTTGACGTGATTCGGACGTCCAGTTGTGAAAATAAAGTTTCAACGTTTTCTTGAAAATTTCATTTGATTTGGTGCTAAATTCGTAGTTCTATGTGTTATTTTGGAGATTTGATTTAGACTTGTGTGCATAGGTTGTTTAGAGTCTCGAGGGCTCGGGTGAGTTTCGGATTGGCTACAGAGTGAAATTGGACTTAGGAAATGTTGTTGGTGTCCCAGTTCTGGTGCAGGCCTCTGATATCGCATTTGTGAGATCAGGCTTCGCATTTGCGACCATTGATGGGTTTTCATTTGTGAGCTACTCATCGCATTTCTGAATAGTAGATGGGCCACATGTTTTTTGCATTTGCGAACATAGCTTCGCATTTGCGAAGGGGGTCAGTTGGGGGCAGTGACCGCAAATTCGATCAAAGGGTCGCAATTGCAGTAAGTCAGTGTTCGCATTTGCGAACTTCTCATCGCAAATGCAATGATTGCATAGGTGTGAGATTCTTTGCAAATGCGATGGATATCTCACATTTGCAGCCAGGTCGCAAATGCGCCATCTGCAACTGAACAAATTATGACTTTGATGGGATTTTTGGTTCATTCTTCAAATTATCAAAACCTAAAACCTTAGAGGCGATTTTTCCAAGACTCTTTTTTCCCCAAATCATTGGTAAGTGATCCTAACCTAGTTCCTTTCAATATTTTATTACATTTCACAAGTTTTTAACCTAAAATCTAGTGTTTTCATGGTGGAATTGGGTGTTTTTTGGTAGATATTAGGGATTTGGAAAATTGAGGATATAGACCTCAAATTGAGGTCGAATGCCAAAATAAATTACATAACCGGGCTTGGGGGTGAATGGGTAATCGGATTTTGGTCTAAACTTTGGATTGGACCATGCGAGCCCGGGGGTTGACTTTTACAAAAATAACCTAAATTTAATTCTTTGCAATCGTGGGTAATTCCTGAGGCTTAATTTGAATCGTTTGGTTATTAAATTGCTGGATTCTAATCGTTCAAAGGATTGTTTAGCAGGAAAAGTCACGATCAAGCTTTGAGTGGACCTTATGGAGCGAGATAAGTGTCGCGGTTAACCTTCATTCGAGGGAATAGGATTTGTTTGCCTAATTGCTACTTGTTTGATGTTGGGTACAACGTATATGTGAGGTGACAAGTACGTAGTTTTTCGGGTTATATCATGAAGGTGGGCTTGTTCCATGTAGTTAATTACTTACTTTGAGCCATTATCCATGCTTAGATAAGTGACTTGCCAAATTGATAGACATATAGTGTTTACGGGTTTTTGGCGATAGTTAAGAATTGAATCTAAAGTTGAGATTGGTATTGTGTTAAAGCTGGTTATTGTTGAATTCTATCTCCATGTTCTATTTGTTCATTGTTATGTGGTGAGGGAGAGTGTTAATGCACGAAGGGTGATGTCGTGCCATATAGTGAGTGTTAATGCACGAATGGTAATGTCGTGCCATATTAAGAGTGTAATGCACGAAGGGTGATGTTGTGTCATATCATTGATTTATATTGTGAGGTTGGAAATAAAAGCACGAAGGGTGATGCCGTGCAACATTTTGTTTCATTGTGAGGTTGAAAGTTAAAGCACGAAGGGTGATGCCGTGCAACTTCTTATATTGTGTTTAATGATTTTACTGATTAAAGGCATATCGACTGTTCTAGTTATCATATCTGCAGTAGATCTTATATCTTGTTTTCCCCTATAGCATGTTCCCCTCCAATAGTGCAGGTTTTAGTTGTTATTGTTGTTTTTCTTGTACATATATTGTTATCTGCACTTGTTTAATATGTGGGTGTCTTGTCTTAGCATGGTCACTACTTCGTCGAGGTTAGGCTCGACACTTACGAGTACATGGGGTTGGTTGTACTCATACTACACTCTACACTTGTGCACATTTTGGAGCTGGCCCTAGCTTATTGAGAGGTCAGCAACTGGATTTCCTGTCAGGAGACTCAAGGTAGATCTGCCGGTGTCCACAGACCCTGGAGTCTCTTCCTAGTTTTATCATTAACTGTTTCATTTTTCAGAACAATGTATTTACTTTTCAGACCCTATTTGTAGTAAATCATAGTAGCTCGTGCGTTGTGACTCCAGATCCTAAATGTATCAGATATTATGGATTTTATGTTATTCGGCAAGAATCTGTTTTAGTTTCTATTGTGCTTAATTAATCTTATTAGTGAAGTTGGTTATAGTTGGCATTAAAATCCTCTAAAGTTGGCTTGCCTAGAAAGTGAAATGTTAGGCGCCATCACGGTCCCGATAGTGGGGATTTCGGGTTGTGACATGAAGTCACTTTTAGATTCGAGGCGCGCTGTAGAATTTTTGCATTGTTTGATGTAATTTGAAACACCGAGTAGGTCAGTGTTGTGTTACATGACTGATTGGTACATTCGGACGAGGTCTCAGGTTGCTCGGGTGAGTTTTTGATGGGGTTTGGATCGTTTGAAGCTTGGTTGAAGTTGCTGGAATTCTTCTTGCTGGTGAATTCACTTATGCAAATCTTGGTCGTAGAAGCGACCTTGAAGAAGCGAGATTAGCATCACAAAAGCGAGTTTCGGAAGACTGGTAGCTCATCTCAGAAGCTGACAAGTTTACACACCTATGACATCGAAGCTACGATCATTGGAATAAAAAAGTAGACGTTGGCAGCTGGGCATGACTCATAGAAACAATCCTTTTCCGCAGAGGCGACATCGCAGATGCGCCATTTCTATCCGCACAAGCGAAACTAGGGCAGAACATTTTAAAAAAATTGGTAGTTTCATCATTTTTGTTTTGGAGTTTGAAGCTCAGTTCTTGGGCGATTTTTGAGGAGTTCTTCACGACTTTGACTTGGCTAAGTGTTCTATATCCGAAAGTGATTAAATTTCATAATTCTATGGTTATATCCATCAATTATTAGTGAATGAATGGGATAAAATGTTATTTTTGCAAAATCTTCCAAAAACAAAAAATGTGGATTTAGAGGACGATTTGTTATTGGAATTAGATAAAATTTGTATGGTTGAACTCGTATCAGAATAGGTGTTTGGATTTTGTGAAAATTCTCCCGGGTTCCGAGATGTGGGCCCCGCATTGACTTTCAGGTTGACTATTTGATGTGAAATTTTAAGTCGACGTTTTATTATCCGGAATTATTTCCGATGAATTTTATTGAAGTTATATAATTTATTTGGCTAGATTTGAGCAGTCCAGAGGTCATTTTACGCAAGCACTCTATTTTGGAATAACGACCTAAAATAGAAAAAGGTAAGTATCTTGGCTAGCATTGACTAGGGTAACTACCCCTTAGGCATTGAATCTTATGTGGATATTGTGTGATTGAAAGTCGTGCACGCGAGGTGAAAAATACGTACTTGGTATGTGAAAATTATATCGGTTAATTATTTTAGACACCCTTACGTATTAAATTGGAAATTGTTGGCACTTGTTAATCTTTTATGTCATGTCGCATTCTTCACTTGCCGAGTTGCTCTTAAATGCTTATTTGGAATTATTACTATATTGTCCATTCGTGAGAACTTTTATTGTTAAGATGTTGTGTTAGTGGAATTTAATTTCATTATTGATTTTTATCTGCAAACAATTAAAGGAAAATTAAGTTAATAAGAAGCATAAATTGTTTACTTAAATTTGTGATTAGATGATGTTGTTTTCCTTGCTGAATTACTTTTTAATTAAGTTGTTATTATTAGGAATTTCCTAAATGTTGTGTGTGAACTCGGGCTATTTGCTGTGAAGTTAATTGATTTTTGTCTACCTTTGGAAATGATTGTGGTCTATGGGAAATTTGTGATATGAATTGTTTGTGTTGGGTTGTTGAGATAACATTCCGTGTAAACTGCCGCGCCCCCTTTTCTTTGGAAAGCGGGCTTTGACATGTTACAAATCTTTGGGATAGGAGATAGGGTGTTAAGAGAAAACAAGAGTCGCCACCTAATGGTTTTTAAGGTGCGTTAGGACACCTATCATGCAGATAAGTCTGTTTGACTAGTCAACACCATCAAAGATCGGGTAAGGTCTCAAATTACCTTAAAGAGAAGATGTTAGAAACTCTTAGAGGTCCACAACTGTGGGGTCCTGGTCATACTTAAAACTATGTGGGTTACAATTAGGCAAGATAAACAAAGAAGGGCAAAAGAATTTATTGAGATGTAAGGATTACAGGGATATAGCTATTAAATCTATATTATATAATTAGATGGATAAAAAGGAGGGGTGGGTGGGGGGGGGGGCTAAGTTTTTTAACCTAAAGGATCACCCCCTGCAACATAAATAATACTTCATAACTCCCTTGAGGCAGGGAGTTACTCATATTATTCAACGGGCATAGACTATCATCTCCTGCGAGCTGATTACTATGTTAGAGTTGTTTACCTAAGCACTCTAATTCAATTATAAGTCGTGCCCTATGCGTGCATTACCTGTCCCATACCTATAGTGCAAAAGGCACTGGACCTCTATTTGGGAGGTTCTAGACCATACTTAGGCTGCTATAAAATGTTAAAACTAGGCGACATTCAAAACACGTAGGACTTTATGTAAGGGCAGTTAAGGGCTTAAGTTAGCCTCCACACCTGGACACCAAATTCACGCAAAATAGTTCTCATATTAGGCAGTTTCAAAGCCGAAGCCAATTGAAAATCATTAAGGCCCATATACATGGTTTCTATGTGACCTTGGATTCAAACGCGCATGTATAACATTACGACTTTTAGTGGCAGAGGACCATCTGCTGTTAACGTCAGTTTTAGATACCAATTTTAGAAAAAGTGAAAGGCATGATATCTAATAGTGGCATAGCTAAAAAATGAGAATATTCTGAAAATCAATCCTTGACAAGGGGATAAATAATACTAAGTGAGTGACAATATTCTATAGGTTGCCTATATCGCGCGATTGACAATCGAACCATTATTTTATAACAAGTTACCTTTATGAGCATGTTATCTAGGCGGAGAAATAACGATAATAGTAGCTAATTGATTAATTAAGGTCCTATAGACATGCTTTTCAGGTGAAAATCAACAGAACATAAGCTAGTGGAATCCTTTAGGCATTGTATCTAATGAACATACAGCAATTATGCAAACTGAAAGAATGTTTATTCCTATAGGCATGCTGTCTAGTAACACACAAAAGTAGTCATGAGTATAAATGAAGCATTTGAACTCACACTTTGATGGTAGACGAGTAGTCGGTGGGTAAGTTTCCTAAAAGCATGGTTTCTACCAGTGGAAGTTAAAAGGAATATACATCAAGTCAAGTAAATCACATGAGTCCTATGGGCATGTTTTCTACCCTTGCATCCAAATAGTAGAGTGTACTTGTTCTTAAATTTCGCTAACACCCCCAATTGTTTATCACAAAGTTATTACAGACCCAAAGATGAAAGTAATTGCAAGATTATACAAGCACTAATAGTAGGACACAGCAGGCCCAAAAGGAAATATCTAGCATTGCTTGGGCCTTCAACAACTCTCATAGCGTACCCAGATTTCCAATCAGGGAACTATATTTATCAGCACAGCCTAGAAGCCATAGAGGAACTCAAGCCAAAACAAACATCCATAGATTGACCGTATCACTTAAACTAAACAATATACATATTCAGTAGACAGTAGGAAGAAAGGAACCGAATGTCATAGATATTCAGGTTTCAGTAGTAAATATAATGGCTAAAAGACCCCAAATCCTAGTGTGTCAGAGTTCACAAGGGTCTCAAATGGACTCCAAGCAGTGCTCATACTAGGTAGGTCAGTAGTAAGAGTCTTGGTGTCCTTGGCTTTCAGCCGGCCAAGTTCAGAATAATACAGGTAACAAATGAGAGGGAGTGGACAATGGTTAAGGGACAAAAGTTGAGGAAATACACTTATAGTTTAGAAAGCAGGCGTAGCAGAGTGGAAAACACAAACCAGTGAATCAAGAAGGTCAACAGAACTTAGATGTAGGTTCTACTTTTAGCAAAAAAATAGCACATTGGAAAAAATATATTGGAAGAGTTAGGGAGAAACTAGTTCCCTAAGATTACAAGATCAAACAGATTATTCTACTAAGGTGTATATTATCAAACAAGTCTAAGTGGGGTACTAACTTGAGAGATTTCAAGTTTAAATGTCCAAATTATGCTAAGTATCCATCCAATATCAAAAGAAAGACGTGCTAATTCATCACTAAGTAAAACACTATCAAACATGGTATGGAAACACAAACTAAGATAATCATGGAAACACAAACTAATATAATCATTCTAAATTTTTTAAACAATTACTAAAGATATTGGATTAAGCAAAACAAAGACATACTGCGAGACACATTAATGAGGGAACAATTCATAGTTGATAGAAAAGGTATTAACATAAATTAGAACACATTACATATGTGAGGTATTCATTACTAGTATTCAGAACAAAGTAGTAAAGCAAGCTCATGTCAAATAACAAATATAGACCTTCAGGTATCAACACAGTAGACTAATATGAACTTAAGAGGGTCTATGTAACGACCCGGCCGATCGTTCCGTGAGATTTACCCTGTTTCTCCCATTTCTGCTTTATCATATATTTCTTAGCCTGTTTATGTTGTGTTGGGTCAGTTGGTTTGGGTCCGGAGTGGTCATGGTGAGAATTAATGCATTTAGTCTCCTAAAGTAGCCTAATAATTGAGAAAGTCAACTAAGAGTTGACTTATTGGTGAACAACCTCGGAATGCAGATTTTATGGCTCGAATAGCTTCATTAGGTGATTTGGAACTTAGAACTGTGTTCGTAATGAAGTTTTGATGTCCGGAGTAGAATTAGGCTTGAATTGGCGAAAGTTAGTTTTTGGCGATTTTTGGTCGGCACTGGAAAATAGGCTATTGGGGTCGGAATGGGATGCTGGAAGTAGGAGCAGGTTTGTAAGGTCATTTTGGGTATGTGTGCAAAATTTTAGGTCAATCGGATGTGTTTTGGTCGGTTTCGCAAAATTTGGAAGTTTCAAAGTTCATAAGCATGATTTTGATGTAATTTTGGTACTTTCATGAAGCTTTTGGTGTTTCGAAGGCTCGACTAAATTTGAATAATGCTATGGGGTGTGTTGGTATGTTTGGTTGGGGCCCCGAGGGGCTCGGGATTGATTTCGGATGGTTGGCGGAGTTTTAAACTTAAGAAAATGCAGCATATGGCTGCCGCTGTAAGTTTCTGGTGTTGGACGCACCTGCGGATGGGTATCCGTAGGTGCGAAAGGAGGCTGGGAAGGAGGAGTCCGCAGGTGCGAAGAGTTGGCCAGACCTGCGAAGTCGCAGGTGCGGAGAAATGGCCGTAGGTGCGAAATTTGGTCCATTAGTGGGATTGCGCAGGTGCGCACCTGGGACCGCAGGTGCGGGTCCGCATGTGCGATTAAAGGACCGCTTGTGCGGAATTGCTGGGCAGAACACTATAAAAGAGGCCTCCGTGAAATTTTATTCATTTCACCATTGTTGCATGCGGTTGGAGCTCATTTGAATGCAATTTGAAGAGAAAATTCGTGGGCCTTCAGTGGAGGTAAGTTCCCGAGTTATTAAAGTCGATTCTATGTTATTTTGTTTGGATTAGGCTTGTAAATTTAAGGATTAAAGTAGGAAAAGGTTGGGAAGAATGGGTGGAGGATTGGAAAAATTCTTTTAGCAAATTGGGTAGGCAATTGTGGTCTGATTGTGGTGTTTTTCGTATGTGTAGAATTGTGGGAGGTCGAGGTTTCTAGTGATGTAAATTTTATCGAATTCGAAGACGTGGGCCTGGGGCTCGAATTTGGGCGAATTTCGAGATTTTTGTATAAATTGATAGTTTTCGATTATGTTGTGTTCCTTTAGTATATGTTAATGATGTTAAACTGGTTTTGGCTAGATTCGGAGCAATCTGGAGCCAATTTGAGGGGGCAAGAGCATATCGGACTAGTGTTGTGGCCCGGTAGAGGTAAGTAATGGTTATAAATCTTGTCTTGAGGGTATGAAACCCTGAACTTCATATTTCTCACTGATTTTAGAATGGCGCACATGTCGTATGACGAGTATGTGGCGCACACTGATTTTTGGATTGGACTTGGTCCTCCGCGGCAACTATTGAGTTGCATATTTTACTCAAAACCTTATGTTAAATTATGTTCTAAAGATTGTTGCAATATTTGGACTATAAGCCGTGTTTGGGGCCTCGTGTCGATCTGTTTAGACCCTTTGGGGGCTTTTTACTGTTGTTTTCCTCACTGTTTATTGATGATTTCATTCAGTCACATTGTGCTTACTGTGTTTGAAACTCAGCCTAATTTACACTACTTTGAGATTTAAAAATGATGTTTTGGGTCGAGTACCCTGTTTTACTGACTCGACCGAGGGGATTTTGAGAGGTTCTACTGAGTGAGGTTGAGGGCCTGATTGTGAGGATATGATACGCCACGAGGTGGCTTGATATTATCGCTTGGGCTGAAGGAGCCCTTCTGGAGTCTGCACACACCCCCAGTGAGCGCACCGAGTGCCGAGTGACGAGTGATTGGGAGGCATGAGTCACTGTGAGGTATGCCCGAGGGGCTGATTATGAGTGATTGTGAGGTATGCCCGAGGTGATGATTATGAGTGACTGTGAGGCATGCCCGAGGGGCTGATTATGATACATGTTTTTTCCCCAGGGGCTACTTATGATTTTACCACTTTCAATCTGAACTTATGAAATATGTTTTACCCGAGGGGCCTCTTTATGATTTATTTCATTTTCATACTAGATCTTTCGGTTGAAGTTGTTGACAATATACATTTTTCAAAGGATTTTTCTGAAGTTGGTTTTAAGGCATGATGATTTCATATATCTATGTTTATACTGTTGGAAAGAAAGGCTGTGCACATAGTGAATTGATGACTTTGATTTTTATGTGTTTTCTTGCCGCTTAGACTTGATTTACTTCCATTACTATTGTGTTGGCGTACTCACATCACTCCCTGCACCCCTGTGTGTAGATACTGAGCATTAGCCATCTATTTCGTGCGGAGTCAGATTGCGGGATATAGAGGTAGCTGTTCAGCTCCGCAACATCTCTATTTCCCTTCTTGTTGTATCTAGCTATTTATTTGGAGGTTTTTTATTATAATTGTATACCTTTGGATTATCTCTCTTAGATGCTCATGACATGTTAGCTCCGGGTTTTGGGGATGGTTGGACTGTTTATTGGCAATGTATTTAGTAAATTCTCTATATTTTATGAAAATGGTTGAAATTGGTTGGGATTTTTATAGAAACTGTAAATATGTGATTGTTGGCTGGCCTATTTCCATGATAGGGGCCTTCACGACCAGTTTAGGATTTGGGGTCGTGACAGTTTGGTATCAGAGCCTAGGTTACATAAGACTCGACGGTCATGAGCAGGTTCAGTAGAGTCTTGTGGATCGGTACGGAAACGTCTGCACTTATCTTCGAGAGGCTGCCGAACTCTTAGTAAACATTTCTATCTTTATTGAACTCTTTCGTGCTAATCTATTAATCCTTGAAATCTAAACTCACGTTGTTTCATTCTCTCACAGATGGTGAGGACACGCAATACCGATCAGGGTGACCAGATGCCAGCTAGACCAGCGAGAGGTCGAGGCCGTGGTAGAGGTAGGGTCCAACCCACGCAGCAGCCGGGACAGTTCCACGAGATCCCCCTATCGTTCAGGATTAGGTTCCCGTCGATGATGCTTCAGCAGGACAGGCTCAGGGACTGGCAGTGCCTATTTTTATTCCGGGTCTTCAGGAGACCCTGTCTCAGATATTGACAGTGTGCACTAGTTTGGCTCAGGAAGTTGCCATGTCTTCTACTACCACCACAGCTCAAGCTGGGGGAGGCAATCAGACTCCAGCTGCCCGAACACCGGGAGCAGCTCCAGCTCAGCCAGTTGCTCTGGTCCAGGATTATGTGGTCCCTGCTATGCCTGAGGACGAGCAGGCACAGGTTGGAGAGGTTCAACAGACTTCAGCCTCCGATTTTCAGCGGTACAGAGAGCGAGGATGACCAGGGGTTTCTAGATAAGTGCTAGAGGATACTATGTACTGCGGGTATTTTGTAGACCAGTGGGGTCTCATTTGTTACATTTCAGTTTACGGGTGCTGCCTTTACTTGGTGGGATTCATTCGAGTGCAGGCAGTTTGAGCAGCTGCGCCAGGGGGAGTTGTCAGTTATTCAGTACGAGATGAGGTTTTCCGATTTGGCTAGGCATGCTTCTGAGATTGTCCCTACTGATAGGGAGAGAGTGAGGAGGTTTGTAGATGGTCTTACTTATCAGCTCC